>VZSF01008713.1:738325-839828 GCA_013398295.1 Chionis minor
ATCAGCAGGAGAAGAGACTTCCCCCGAAAACTGAGATGCCCTTGCAGAAAGGCTCTGCAGAGTGAAGAGGGAAGACTCATTGCATCAGGAGAGGTGCTGGAGCTGAGTAAGGCAACCCGATCTGCTCCGTGTATAACAACCAACTAATAAAAGGTGACGGGTGATAGTTGTAGGCGACTCTCTTCTGAGAGGTACAGAGGCCCCCATTTGCCAACCTGACGCACTCTCTGGGGAACTGTGCTGCTTACCAAGGGCTTGTATCAGGGATGTCACCAAGAGACTACCAAACCTTGTACAGTCCTCTGACTATTATCTGCTGCTGCTGTTTCACGTGGGCACGGATGATGAAGCCGGGAGCAGCCTGAAGACTGTAAAGAAAGACTATAGAGCCCTGGGAGTGGTGGTCAGGGACTCTGGGGCGCAGTTGGCTTATTCCTCAATCCTCCTGGTCAAAGGGAGGGGGGTTGATAGGTCCAGGCAAATCTGGCAAATCAACAAATGGCTACAGGACTGGTACCACAGCCAGGGGTTCAGCTTCCTAGACCACAGGACTCTCTTTGAGAAACCTAATCTCCTGGGGCCTGATGGGGTCCACTTGGGAAGAGCGTCTTCAGTCCGAGGCTTGCAAAGCTCATGAAGAGGGCTTTAAACTGGAGCTTCTGGGACAGGGGAACCTCAATCCATCCCACTCCTACCAGTGTGATGCCAGTGCGAGTAATAGATGCCCAGAGTCTGGAGAAGGGTTATGGGTCAAGAGGAGTGCAGTTCAAAGGAATACCAGCCACTCCAGCTAGTAAGTTAGCTTCATGGGGGGCCCAAGTTGAACGCCTCTATGCAAACGCATGGGGAGTAAATGAGGAGTTAAAGATGTGTGCACACCTGCAGGGCTAAGATCTTAGTGGCATCACAGAGATGTGGTGGGATGGTTCCTATGACTGGAGTGTTGGAATGGAAGGATACAAGCTCTTCAGCAAGGACAGGCAGGGAAGACGAAGTGGGGGTATAGCCCTCTATGTCAATGACCAGATGGAGTGTATGGAGCTCCACCTGGGGATGGATGAGGAGCTGACCAAGAGCTTATGGGTAAGGATTAAAGGGAGGGCAGGGACAAGTGGTGGTACAGTAGGGGTCTGCTACGTGCCACCCCACCAGGAAGACTGAGCAGACAAGGTCCTTTGTAGACAGTAGCAGTTTGATATTTGCAAGCCCTAGTCCTCGTGGGGGACTTCAACCACGCCGATCTCTGTTGGAGGGACAACACAGCAGGACATAAGCAATCCAGGAGGATACTGGAATGCGTCGATGATAAATTCCTTCTCCAAGTGACAGAGGAGCCAATGAGGAGAGGTGCCATGCTGGACCTTGTTCTCACCAACAAGGAGGGGCTGATGAGGAAAATCAAGCTCAAGGGCAGCCTTGGCTGCAGTGACCATGAGATGATGGAGTTCAAGATCCTTAGAGTGGCGAGGAGGATGCAAAGTAAGCTTGCTACCCTGGACTTCAGGAGAGCAAACTTTGGCACCTTCAGGGATCTGCTTGGTAGAATACCATGGGATAATGCCCTGGAGGGAAGAGAGGCCCAGGAAAGCTGGTTAATATTCAAGGATCACCTCCTTCAACTCAGGAGTGATGCATCCCAGCAAAGAGGAAGTCAGGCAGAAATGCCAGGAGACCTGCATAGATTAACAAGGAGCTCCTGGACAATCACAAACTCAAAAAGGAAGCCTACAGAGGATGGAAGCAAGGACAGGTAGTCTGGGAGGAATAGAGAGAAATTGTCTGAGCGCAAGCAGCCATCAGGTTAGGAAAGCTAAAGCCCTGATAGAGTTACATCTGGCCAGGGATGTTAAGGGCAACAAGAAAAGCTTCTATAGGTATGTCAGTGATAAAAGGAAGACTAGGAAAAATGTGGGCCCTCTCAGGCATGAAACAGGAGACCTGGTCACTTGGGACATGGACAGGGCTGAGGTACTCAATGACTTTTTTTCCCCTCGGTCTTCACTGGCAAGTGCCCTGGCCACACTGCCCAAGTCTCAGAAGACAAAGGCAGGGACTGGGAGAATGAGGAACCGCTCACTGTCAGAGAAGGCTAGGTTTGAGACCATCTAACCTGAAGGTGCACAAGTCCATGGGACCTGATGAGATTTATCTGTGGGTCTTGATGGAATGGGCAGATTAAGTTGCTAAGCTACTGTCCATCATATTTGAGAAGTTTTGGCAGCCTGGTGAAGTTCCTGCTGACTGGAAAAGGAACCCATTTTTAAATGGGTTCCCATTTTTAAATGGGGAAAAAAGGAAGACCTGGCCAGTCAGTCTTATCTCTGTGCCCGTCAAGATCATGGAGCCTCCTGGAAACCATGCTAAGGCAAGTGGCAAATAAGGAGGTGATTGGTGACAGCCAGCACGGCTTCGCTAAGGGCAAATTGTACCTGACAAATTTGGTGGCCTTTTACAACGGCATTACAGCATTCGTGGATAAGGGAAGAGCAACTGACGTCATCTGCCTGGACTTGTGTAAAGCATTTGACACTGTCCTGCATGATATCCTTGTCTCTAAATTGGACACACGTGGATTTGATGGATGGACCACTCAATGGATAAGGAATTGGCTGGATGTACGTACTCCAAGAGTTGTGGTCAATGGCTTGATGTCCAAGTGGTGAGCAGTGATGAGTGGCATTCCTTAGGGGTCAGTACTGGGGCTGGTACTGTTTACATCTTTGTTGGTGACATGGATGTTGGGACTAAATGCACCCTTAGCAAGTTTGCTGACGACACCAAGCTTTGTGGTGTGGTTGATGTGCTGGAGGGAAGGGATGCCATCCAGAGGGACCTTGACAGGCTTGAGAGGTGGGCCTGTGCCAGCCTCATGAAGTTCAACAAGGCCAAGTGCAAGGTCCTGCATGTGAGTCAGGGTAATCCCAAGAACAAATACAGGCTGGGTGAAGAATAGATTGAGAGTAGTCCTGAGGAGAAGGACTTGGGCGTGTTGGTGAATGAGAAGCTCAACATGAGCCAGCAGTGTGCACTCACAACCCAGAAGCCCAACTGCATCCTGTGCTGCATCATGAGAAGCGTGGCCAGCAGGTCAAGGGAGGTGATTCTCCACCTCTACTCCACTCTCGTGAGACCCCGCCTGGAGTACTGTGTCCAGCTCTGAAGCTCCCAAGATAAGAAGGACACGGACCTGTTGGAGAGAGTCCAGAGGAGGGCCACAAAGATGACCTCTCCTATGAGAACAGGCTGAGTGAGTTGGGGTTGTTCAGGCTCCAGGGAGACCTTGTAGCATCCTTCCAGTACCTAAAGGGGGCCTAAAGGAAAGATGGGGAGGACTCTTTATCAGGGAGTGTAGTGATAGGATGAGGGGTAACAGTTTTAAACTGGAAGAGGGTAGATTTAGATTAGGTATTAGGAAGAAATTCTTTACTGTGAGGGTGGTGAGACAGTGGAACAGGTTGCCCAGAGAAGTTGTGGAGGCCCCATCCCTGGAAGTGTTCAAGGCCAGGTTGGATGGGGCTTTGAGCAACTTGGTCTAGTGGGAGGCATCCCTGCCCATGGCAGGGGGGTTGGAACTAGATGGTCTTCAAGGTCCCTTCCAACTCTAACCATTCTATGATTCTTAGAAACCCCTTTGTGCCACGCTAAAGGGCTTTTTAGCCCAGAATTTGTTCCATTAGATTAACCTTCTCAATCATCATATTTATTTTACATGCTACAGTCTTAAAAATATCATAGAGAAAATATCACTAGTATTTCAAAACAAATTATACAAGTTGATTCACACTAGCATTTACTTCTGTATAGGAAGTTTAGATGTCATCTCCATTCTAAAACCAAATTCTTCTTAAGATATTGGAGTTTTGAGAGTTTTATTATCTAAAGCGAAATGAAATAAGAATTTTCCTGTGTCCAGTATAAATGTTTCTGGCCACATCATGGCTCAGTACTTTCTTAGCTGAAAAACAGCAAATACTTTCATACACAAAATAGATTGTATTTTCACATTTAAGAAATTGTATTGGTGAAGTAATGATGCTTCTGTGATATCTCGTGATAACTGATCCATCTGTTTGTAACAGGTCTGCGATGTCTGAAAAAAAAATCATTGTCGTTTCCCTGGAAAAGCTGATTTTCTGAAAAATATCAGTTTAGAGAAGTATTAAATACCTGTTCTCATTGAAAATAAGGTTAAATACACGTGTCTTGGGCTAATCTACTGACTGTCTTTGTGATAGCAGTGGTAACAGTAATTTCATTAGAGGTATTAAAGCCTCTGAAATGGCTAACTTATGTGCTGTGCTTTTGTTATATGGGCATTTCCATTGTCCATGGCAGCCAATTTAGATTTTTTCCTCAAAATACACAATAGTATCTGCAGGATGATGGTGCTGAAGAGTCTGAGCACTGTAAGTGGACTAATCTCTTGCTTCTCTCAGGACTTTACTTTGAATCTGTTTAGCCTATTGTTAGTCTGAACTTCTGAATTTTATGCTGTTGTCTTGAAAGGTATTTGGGGTACATATGGTTTCCTCAATGTATGTCCTTTTATAGGGGAAGCAGTCCGCACAACATACTAATCAGAGATACATACTAAACCCAGCAGATTTCAAGTAACAGAGGCAAATAAAGAACTTAATAGGAAGTAAGACATCAATCTTACACAAAGAGAATGCACGTATGTTGTCAGTTGGGACTCTTATTCAGCTTTTAAAATCTGTAAACCAAATAACCTCTATGTAAGTTTTTCTTGAGTTAAAGTGCCCGAGAACGTCAAAAGCAAATGTTGCTGTCATTTGATACATTTGGCTGTACCTGTGTTTTAGTCTGGAGCCAGAGTGTATGGTTGCTGGCAGTGGGGAAAAATAGATGTTTCTGAATTGTTTGGACTCTTCTTTTGTATTTCAGCGACTTATTTGGTGACTAAATGAGAGAAAAATCAAGCATATAAGAGAAAATCCAGGTATATACCCTGCTAATCACAGTGCTGTTGTCCTGAGCAATACAGAAATACTACACTTTATCTAAAATGGTTTCCCGTAACACAATGAAGAAGAGCTGACACGCTCCTTTTCTTTGTAAGGAGGAGCAGGCCATGTTTGTGCTCCCAGCATCACAGAAGTAGATCTGTGGAGATGGAGATCTGTTATTACTATGGGTGGTTTTAATCAAGGGGCTGTCCATTCACTCTCCTCCCATACTGTTGGTACCAGCTATGACCACACAGTCCCACTCAGGAGGTTTATTTTGTGCAAGCTTGTAGCATAAGCAATAATTTCTTAATAATTTTCCCAGAGACTGAATGGCTTGAATACGGTTAAGAGTACTTCTTTTTTCTAAACCTGTCTTCTTCCAAATTTGTAGCTACCTAACCTTGTGTAGGTACTTTGTACAACTGTGATGAAAAAAAAGGCTATTGCATTTACTTTGGTTTTTGATTGGTACAAACCTTCCCAGCACTCCTTTTCTTCTTTTTAATACCACCCCAAATTTATGTAGCTGTGCATAGGAAGGGGGTAGGACCCCAGAATAAAAGTTAGCACTGTTGGGCCTGCCTGTAACATATGAGTTGTTACGTAGCTCCACAGGAGGACATCCCAGCTTTTATAGTTCTGAGAGCTGCAGCTATCTCTGGAGAGAGGAGGCATTAAACCAGAGGCAAAACTTATTAGGATGTCATCCTAAAGTAGCTCTGCTGCTTCTCCTGAAGAAGAGGGGAAAATTCTAATGCCCAAAATCTAAACTCTATCACTTGTGAGGATTTTGAAGTCTTTTGATCTAAGTATATGGAAGTATAATGTATGACCAATTTTGATCTATGTCTCAAGAACAACTGTATTGCTGTGTCCTTTTGGGTTTTTTAATTCATGAAGTTTGAGGTTTAAAAAAACCTGGAATTTTATTTGCACCAATATCCAGAATGCTTTTAAGCTAACGTTCATCGCTTTGGAGGAGGGAGTGATTAGATCTTTAAAACACAGTGTTCTTTTATGTGCAAGAATGTAGAGGGTTGTATATTCCACTGTGTATTAAATACCTGATGTAGTTTTCATAGAAAACAAGGCCAAACACTGTCATAGAGCACATTAAAACCCAGGTTGTTCAGACTTTGGGGAATGTTTAAATTCATTTGCACTTGTGGGTGAAGCTGAAGAAGGCAGGGTAACTTGATTTGGTGGTGTTACAAATGTTCAGCCCCTCTCAAGTCTCACCACCCAGAACTGCAAAACTCCTGGGTGCTGAGGTATCCCAAAACACGGATACTGTAAGTTTGACCAACGCAAGTTAGGGATTCCACTGGGTCCATTGTTTGCCTGACCTGCAGAAGAAATTGCATGCAGGGGATTTAGTGCCTATAATAATATCATGAAATGAAACCGCTGTTATAAAGTGCTTTAAACTAACTTGATGTGGAAAGTACATGAAGAAGTATTTCGTGTAAGTTCTGACTTAGAAGCTTTATAGCAATTGCAGAATAATCACTCTTTGAATGACAATTTAGTATTGTTCTTTGTACTAATTTATCATTGTAACAACTGTTGAAACAACTTTAAAAATTTGATTTGAAAATAATGCTTATTTTATTAATAAATTGCATAATGCTTATATAGGAACTCTGTTAATTGTAATTTTGATGTCTATTAAAATGTATGCTATTACCTGAAATTTTAGTATGCAGGTATGATCAATATAGATGTAATCTGTAATTTGGTTTTGAAAGTGAAATGAAATTTATTTTTAAAAAATTCTGAGGTTGGAAATCATTAAAAGAATATAATGCCAGGATCTCAAAGGATAAATAAGCACACTTTCAGCAACGTTTAAACTATATTTGCTTTTACTTACCTGCCAAGAGCTATGGTCCGCTCCCATGGGTTCTATGCTATGTCTCTCAGAGGCACAATATCGTTCACAATTTAAACACTAGAAGTAATACAATTGCTGTCTGTGTTTTGGTGTTTGCAATGCCAAAGCTTTCAGCAGAAATATAGAAAATTCAGGGCATGAATGGAGATCTTGATTGGTAAATCCTTTTCTTTGCATCTCCTATGATATTTATTTTTTTCATTTCTTCATTCTGTAGATGAATTTGGGATCTCAGTTATTAAATATATTTAGCTAAGAAGGCATTTTAGTTCACCTTTAAATTGCATAAAAGCTTGTATCTGTATGTATATAAAAAGCAAATTACATCTCCCTCATATTCCCCTGAAGTTTTAATAGAACTAAAATCCTTCAAGGATTGTTCTAAAACTCTACATAGTGTTACTTAGTGACAGTGAATGCTTTTTGGTCTGTAGGTTAGTAGATATATATTTAAATAAGATGTAGGTTTATCTTTTTGCTCCCTTAGTAACTCCATATTTGCCAAGGCTGCTATGCCCCATGAATTTACTTTTGAGTTGGAAAGCTCTTTTCTCTTGGTTGGCTGTTTTCTGCCTGTGGTAGGACAAGACAACTTAGGCATATTTTGATGAAATAGCTTTCGGGTGTGGTGGGTCTCCAGGTAGAAGTGTACCTAGAAACATGTTAGATCAGCCAGCCAAGTGTCCCCTTAATAGAAAAAGGAGACAGAAGGCTGTAACTTCTATAGATTATTTCCTGAATATCTCACGAAGACAAGAAATAATCAAGGACAGTTACATATAGTGAACTGGATGTGAAGTTCACCATGCTTATGGTGACTTAGCAGTTGTTTCATTGTATAGTCATTTTGCCCATGTGCTTTCCTGCCTGTCTTCTTACATCTCTCGCCATCTCTTGGTAATAAAAAAAAATTGAGATTCAATTTAGGAAGCCTCACATTAACTTTTTTTTTAACAATGTAAAATGTTTAGACAGACAAAAGCAAGGAGAAATTTAGGTAGTGAAACACAAAGAGGAAGTTAGAGTTGGCAGCAGGAGAATTTACTTGAGTTTGAAATACAAAATATCTGCAAAAATAGCCTCTATGCTTTCTAAACTAAATCTGAAAAATAGGCTTCCTGGAGAGTTGGGCTAACTATCCTTTATGCTACATCTGAAATTATGCATTCAAAACTTGGCTAAATTACCTAAGAGATGACAAACACAACGAGGAATGAGAAACAGAAATTGGGGGACCTAAAGTATTTAATGTGAGGAACATTGTGCTATTCATGTTTTCATGTTTAAGAGGTAACATAGGGAAAGAACATCGATTGCCTAATACTGAAATGGCAGAAGCTGTAACAGAGAAGAAATGGGTGAGGCGGTTTTACAAAAGTATGAAATATTGTAGGACTACTGGGGTACAGCGTGCCCCTTTGTATTTAGTTTTGCTGGCCCATCACAAATTCCGTGGCATGTGAAGAACCTGGGCTACTGCTCTGTCAGCCCATTACATTTCAGTCCTTACTTCTACATTTTAATCCAGTCTAAATTTAAAGGTCTCACAGGATCAGGGCTTTCACTGTTTCCCTTAGGAGATTATTACACAATCTAATAGATCTGACTTTCAGGGGAAATTTCACTGGTATTTATCTTAAATTTTCTCTTTCTTAATTTAATTCCATTAGTCCCATCTACTATACCCTCTGATACTGTACTATGCTAATAAGTCATCTCTCTGCTTGGCGTTCAGATTCATAGAATATAAGTAGATAATAATGGCCTTTTAACCATCATTTAGTCAGTCTTGTTTATTTCTGATAGTCTTTCACCACTTCCACCTTTAAACATATTTTGTTCGCTCTTCGCTAAACTCCCACCAGTTTGTCTCTTCGTAAATATGCTTGATCCTCCCAGGCAAAAGTACTTTCAGATCAAGTGAAAGGTGGTGAATGCCTATCAGTGATCAGAAGGTAAAATCATTCCTGGGGTTGCTATAATTATCTCATTACTAAACATTTTGAACTCAGAATGTTCAGTTAATATTATGTTTAAATGAATGATAAACTTGCACAAAGAAATTGTCTGAGCAGTCAAACCATCTTACATCTGATCTACATCTACAGTGGCACAATGCCAGCATGAGATGATGATTATGGGATTTCAGTAGTGAGGTTCCCAGATCAGTTTCATGTCAATTTTAAGGCATTTTAGATTATAATCTGATACTGTGAATCAACATAGACAGTGATATTGTTATTTTGCACATTTTTAACTGCCTACAGATAAAGGGGAGGAGTAATTTCAGTAGAAGGAATTACCCCCAGAGAAACCAAATAAATTATTGTCTTTTAAAGCTTTCTTGTTGTTGCAGGGGCTAGAAGACCACATCTTCTCTCCAATAGCTATTCAAGCTTAAAAAATATCTACCAGGTCCCATTGGTTACAGAAGGAAATAATGTGTGCTTTATGTAAGGAAAATGATGGTTGTATTGTATTAGGCATTAGAGATTTGCTTATCAGTTGGTGATAACTGGCCCCTTGGCCATCATTGCTATAGAATCACAGACTTACAGAATCACAGGGGTTGGAAGGGCCCTCTGGAGATCATCTAGTCCAACCCCCCTGCCAGAGCAGGGTCACCTACAGCAGGTTGCACCGGATGGTGCCCAGGCGGGTTTGGAATGTCTCCAGAGTCAGAGACTCCACCACCTCTCCGGGCAGCCTGTTCCAGTGCTCTGCCACCCTCAAAGGAGAGAAGTTCCTCCTCATGTTGAGATGGAACTTCCTATATTCAAGTTTGTGCCCATTACCCCTTGTCCTGTCACTGGGCACCACTGAAATAAGACTGGTCCCATCCTTCTGGCACCCTGCCTTTCAGTATTTAAAGCACTGATGAGTTTTCCCCTCAGTCTTCTTTTTGCCAGACTAAAAAGACCCAACTCCCTCAGCCTTTCCTCGTAAAACAAATGTTCCAGCCCCTATAGGGGACGGTATGTTCTCAGTCTCAGGGAGAGAAGAAGAAGACCCTTAGTGGGTGCTGCAGCTTCAGAGGAGGATTCACCATGTTCTCTTCAAAAAGCAAATGTAGAATTACTGCTATTGTGGTAAAAATCAACCTTGACTATGGAGCTGCATAAAGCATTTCCATAGTCCTTGTGTTCTGTTTAACACGTGAGTGTCACTCACATAGAAGTACAGCTTAAAAGAAAAGAAAAAAATACAAAATTCTTTATAGTCACCTAGGTTTTATGGAAAACATGAACAAAGGACTGAAACCATTTCACATGTGACTTTAATTCCCAGGAAAACATATCTTAGTGACTTCTAATACTAACTAGGCTTTATATCCCTGATGAAAAATGTGAGGCTTTCCTAAATAAGGTATTTCCCAATAGTTAAAAAGTGAAATAGTTTGATGATATATTTGTAGATGTAAAGTGTGGAATGCCCTATTTCATAGAAGACAGGATCTTTTTCCATGTACAAATTGCATATGAATATCCATTTTATATAACCGTTGAACAATTAATTATGTATTTAGTACTACATCGTTAGAATGATAAATATATGATAATTTCCATTTTAATATAAGGGCAGCTTACATGCTAGTTATTTTTTTGATTTCCTGAATGTCACTGGTGGGTAGTGTTCAGGAGTATGAAAATACCACTATGTTATTCCATGGCTTATTAGGTTATTAACTTGAGTACATAAATACTACACAGTGATCAAAGAGAAGCTTTCTGTGTAGTCAGAACTCCACCCCCACCCCTCAAAAAAAAAAAAAATTAAAAAAAAAAGAAGACAGCTACCTTTCACTAACCCAAGTTTGAATTCAGTACTTTATATCTTGGTATTTTGTCATGGAAAGCTATTGGGAGGTAACTGTGCCGGGACCAATGCAGTAACTGTATATTAAGAATATAAGAATAAATTTTCAGGAACTGTTTTAAATCACATCCCCTTTAAAATGAATGAAATGTGGGAATTTAAAAAAAAAAATCATCAAATTTTCAACATTTTTTTTCTTGGAGATTAATGTATATAGCATATATTTAATAAATAAGTGATACACGTTTGTCGCTCCATTTTATTAGAACTTTACTGTGTGTTGAAACTGTCTCCCTATCCAAAACATAACATTGCTGATAATATTTGTGGGAGTTTGGTTATCCTTCCAGGATTGTGTCAGTCAAAGAATCTAATTTCTTTTCTACCAGAAGCATTTCCCATCACTCTGAAATTCACAATTGAATTATATCTGTCACAGTGAATGTTATAATTAAAAGTGCCAAAATATTCTTCGCCAAAATATACATTCAACTGCACCTAAACACAGAAGTCCATATTTTGGCGATACTGTGGTTTTCTCAAAAATGTGAATGACTATTAGGCATTTTTAAATTAAGCTTTCTATTTCAAATTCTAAAATCATAGGTCACTTGGATAATTTTAATTGTCTGTACCATTGCTCTAAAGAATAAATGCTCTGGAAGCAGTGATGTTTTCCTCAAAGTTATTTAAACACATCAAAAATGAACCTCAAGAAAATTGTCTCAGCAGTACCCCAGTACACAACACATGCTTCTAGTATGATTGACTGAGAAAATTAAAATATTTCTTTTAATACAGTTTCTTAATCTGGCAATAGGTATAAACTGCTGTGCCATTTAAACTAATGTATATTTATGTACACAGCGTAGGTTCACATGATAGCTAGATGTTTATTTGTGCATCAGAGGCACAAAGTAGACTGGAAATAATTATTTGGATACTTGACTTAAAAAAATACATGCTCATATGAAAGTCTATGTGCCTCTGGAAACAAAAATATTTAGTAGTTGGCTGTCCTTACTGCAGATAAGTCAAGACCTGGGTTGCGTTTTACCAAATTCCAAGGATTTGCTAAGAACAGAGGGTTGCAAAACAGTAAAGGTTGCATATCAGAGCTCGATATGTACATACTGTAGAATACCTACTCAATAGAAGTTTCCTAAATTTAAGTATCTACAGCCATAAATCCTCAGGGGGACTTAAAATAAATATTTTTTTCAAATCATTTTTCTCATCCCCAGTTGTGCAGACAAATAAGCAGAGATTATTATACGCTGGAAAAGGGCACTCTTATTTTCAGTGTGTTCAGAGCCCAGCATAGATCAGGAAGCATTGCTCTTTTCCCCACGGAGGTTCTGCAGTACTGGTGTCCGATGGATCGATCAGTTTCGTAAAACTTGGGGGACAGCTTCATTTTGTGAAGGCTGGGCTCCTTTGCCCCATGCAGCCAACAGCACTCCTGGCGCTTTGCACTTATGCTTCTGGAGTCTTTATTCCTGTTTATTTACAGTCCTGCAGCTTTAATAAAACCGCGTGGTTCCTGCCTCCTTTTCCTTTCTTGCTAAGTAAGAACAGTTGATCTTTATACATAGGTGCGTGGTGACTGGGAAAAGTGCACGTGGTGACTGGGAAAAGTGCAGAGAACTTCATAAGGAAATGTTGGTTGTTGCAGCTTGTAAACTACTACTACTGTAGTGCTAGGGATGACATTAATGTGTTGTTTAAAAAGCTGCTGTCAGGCCAATGCACATGCATTTTCCATAATGTATATGTGCTCATGTGTGATATTTAGACGGCTCCATAGCTGCGAATGTGTCTGGGAAAATGGCTTTGATTAATTGACTCCCCTCGTCTTCTCCTTTCCTCTCTTCAGATGCAAAGGCTCCATTCATTATCACGGAAGATCAGAGGAGGAGGGGAGCTGAGTACCTGGGTCACACACTGTTAGAGTTACAATTTTCCAAATGCCATAAGTAAACAGTAGGGAACAGGAGACATCCAGGATGGGAGAGGACCTCTGTGTTTGCAAGTTCTCCTTCATTCCAAATATTTGGTGCGATTTTATCTTTAGCTGTGCAAATTTGCATCTCCCCATTGTAGATACATGTAATACTTTTTACATCTTCAACTCTGCCTGCCTTTTTCTTGTGTTACATTTTCAGCCTCGCAGGTATGAGTGAGGAACAAGACCTGACGATTGAGGGCTATTCTTTCCAGTGTTCCTTGTCCATTTGTTCCTTTTTCTTAGGAAATTACCACCCGTAAGAGATATTATGTATGTGTATAATTCTAAAGCCAAAACTCATACTTCACTACACCGACAATTTCCTTCACTTCTGTTTGTATTTATACTTGTATGAATGGTTCCCTCCTTTTGATGCCTCTGTGCTGATAAGAGTTTATTTCTGCTAAATTTCATGTATGTTCACGGTATTTGTGCCACGCATAATTTATCTATAAAATCAGAATTTTGCACAAGGAGAATATTGCTAGTCAAAGCCCAAAAGTTTGCCCCCATCTTTATTCATCATATTTTGCTTCTTCAGTTTAACGTTATTACTGGTTAATAGGTGCACCTGAAAATCAAGCTGTATTGTAGTATCTGGTGCATTATGTTAAATGAATCTTTTCTAGGACAGCAAGTCTCTTTTTTTTTTTTCCTAATGAAGAAGAATACCTCATCTTTTCCAATTTTCCTATCAAACACATCCACATCATCTCGAGACACTGCCACATCCAGCTGCATCTATACTCAACTTCAATTATATGAAATTACACAACCTACTCTCAGGTCCTTTAGGTTCTCTTTTGCTGTGTGAGACACACGCATAGTGCATTTCCTGTGAAGGGCATGATTACAAACTATTCAGTACAAGCCTGTTTTAAGTAAACAGTAAATTAAATATTGTCAGTGCTTGTTCAGACGTGCTCTTACGAAGGAAAAAGAACTTCTAGATTTGGGTTCATAAAGCTCTAGATTTAAGAAAGGGCCAGACGTAAACTAGGCATCCTTTTTCCTTTTTAGCTTCTCTTGGCTGACCCAGTTGTTCCACAGCTGGTACAAAACAATATAGTCAGATGCCCATACAAGGAAAATTAGGCTAGACAAAATGCTGAAGGTAGCAAAATTCCTGTTTATTGCTCTTTATTTGAATGGAGAATTCTCAAAAACATTCTGTCACTAACTGTCAGGTACACTGCTGCCTGAAAGACCGTTAAGAGCCTGTCTGAGCAACATGCCTCTTTCAACCATGACAAATACAGTAAAATAACATCATTTTATTACAGTTCTGGCAATATTATTTTCTGTTACGCCAATCAGCATGACTACAGGAGTTACAAAAGAAGGGAAATGGTCGCTTCCCTACTAAATGAGGGCTTTTGAGTATTTTGTGGTGTCTGCTACTTCAGTACTAGCGTGGTTACTAATATGTAGAGAAGTATAAATGAGTTTTGTAAAAACCAGAAGCTACAAAGGTGCACTTGCAAAGTCTCCTTTCATCTCTGACAGTTAGCTCATTCCCAAGAGAAGGCAAAACTCTTTTCTTCCAAGGGGTTGAATATTGTTTTCATTCATTCCATAGACATTTGAAAGAGAACAAGAGTGGCGTGTGTGTCTGTGTGTGTGTGTGTTCAGGACTGCATATGATTTATGATTAAATACCACAAGATTAAATACCTTATTCTGTATTTTGTTTCTCTTTCTTATGTGCAAGTTTGAGTGAGCAGCTCTGGCAAATAGTTCACAAATTCATCCGCATACACATCATTGGTGTATGAAATAGCATAACATATAGTAGAACACGTTTCCAATTCCTGTCTCTATTACTAGATTTTAATGCAATTTGTAAAAATAAAAAATAAATTAAAAAAAAAAAGGAAAATATTTTAACCACAGTTAAAGCAGGGATCCTTTGTAAACTAGTAAAAATATTGGTGCAAAAAAAGGATGAAAAATACTTGCTTTGCAAATTAAGAATGCAGAGATCTAAAGCAGTCTGATTTGTTCTTTGAAAATGGATATGAGTTAACTCAGAAACACAATATTAATAGATTTGTATGAGTGCACATAAGGCCGATATATTCAATGCTGTAATTTTTTTATGGTTTCATAAATAGTGCTATCACCAACATTTCAAAGAAATCTGAAAAAAACAGAGCTCATATGTGGTGGCATAAATTTAGTGTATTTTATAGAACACTGTTACTCCAGATATAGCCTACGGGTTGTGACTTTTCATAAAACCTAATGAATTTCTAGATTTGTCAGCTGTTTCAACACAGATGCACTTTGCTGATCTAATGGAAACATTTTGAGCCCAGATCCAAAATATCAATAGCTTTTAGTATCGCAAATTAGTTTGGCTATTGGGTAAATGGGGATGTGGTTCTTGATAAAAAGCAGCAAGTAATTTTGTACGTGTGTTTTATGATTAACTGCCTCTCCAATGTCTGATACTGAGGTTTTTTTCTCTCTCTTTTTTTCGTTTTCTTTTTTTGCAGACTTTTAAGTTGAATGTAGATAGCCACTGTGCTTTAAAAGAAGCAGTGGTAGAAGAAGGACGTCAACTTCTTGAGCTTATTGTATCTCACAAATCAGGTAAATCCTTCTGAAATATTGCAAGTCTTTATGTCTCCAGACTATTAAAGAATGGAGAAGCATTGCTGTAAATTACTGCATATATTCACTTCCTTATGTATTATTAATATTTACATTATCAGATTGACCTTCAAGATTTATAAATGTTTCATATACTGCATACAATGCAGTGATACTTATAAAATGAAATACTGCCTGCAAATAGTCTGTTCATTTTATTTTGGTCTTGCTGCTCAGCTGAGTTTCAATTGAAATCACATCACTGAAAACTTCACACTGACACATTCTTTGATGTAGGTGCAATGGAAATAACATTAAGATAATGAATTAGGATTTCAAATATATATGTATTTTTACATACTCTGCATGGGTAATTGCATTGGTAAAGCTTTATTTTGCCATTTAAACTAATTCTTACATTGCTTTTAATATATTTATGAGGAATAGATTAAAATTAAAATACCTTTTTGCTTTGGTCAGGCTTGTCTGTTTCTGCAGAGGCCTTAAATCAAGAGGGGGAGAGAGATACTGATTTCCCTTTCTCTATCCCCGCTATCCCCTATATTTTTAGATGTATGCGTGACTTGTATGATAATAGGGTTTTAATCAGCATATACTGCTACAGAATGCCATCTTAATTTTGGCCTCCGTATCACGCTTTTCATCCAGGTTGAAGTTATCCTTTGGTCTACTGTTTTCTGATCATGTTACACATTGTGCCTCTATTGTTTCCCAGCAACAGACAGATCTGTTTAATGTGAAAGCAACAGGAAATTACTGACTTCTATGTATAGTTCCAAAAAGGTATAGAAGCCATGGCAGAGAAGGGTAGTGCATGTCATCATATACTTTGAAAATGGTAATGTTTAAACTAGAGAAAATATTTACAGGAGTTGGAGGTAAGAAAAATGCAGTCGGCAGATTAGGAAATGTTTTGAGATAAAGACTAGATATTGGAGGGTGAGATTACCATAGCGTTCCCTACTGCATAGAAACCACAGTTTATGTGGGATTTTCCTTTTCTTGAAATTGTCTACTGAAACATAATCAAAATTTAACATTATGGCTAAAAGAAATGTTTTGACCCTATAACATTGTTCTGCAGTCCGAACAATAGTAATGCTTGGATTTATTGCTGAGAAAATACATTAAAATTCTTGTTGAGTTTATTCTTTTAAATATCCTGCTAATTCTTTGAATAAAGAATAGTATTTAAAAATGCAGTTGAGTTTACAGCTTTTACTTTTTTCCCCTTCATTTTGGAGAAGGACTGAAGGACATGCTGCAGATGATTGCAAGTCAATGGAAGGAACTACAGAGACAAATCAAACGGCAACACAGCTGGATTCTTAGGGCTCTGGATATCATCAAAGCAGAGATACTGGCTACTGATGTGTCTGCAGAGAATGAGGAAGGGACTGGGAGCCCTAAGGTAAGTGGCTTGAAGTTTGCCTTATTTCCTCTTATTTCCGTCTTCTTTTGAACTAGGCACCACTGAAGTTATCTTTCCACCCTAAGGCTTTTCATTTCTACTGGGTAAACTTTTTTTTTTATAAACAAAATGAAATGCCTTACTCTGAAACAATAAAAAATCTTAGAACTTTCAAGTTTTCCAGGAAGACCTGTCTTATTGTGTGTAGAGGGGCATGAGGGGGAACATAAAACATTTAGTAAACAAAACATAAAGCATCTTTAACATGAATAATCAGAATGGTTTTAAATTGTTTTGTTGCAACTATAAATCACTATAATCAGTGCAATCACTCAGCTCTGACATCCATTAGCCGCTTGGTTACAGCAAATTAACAAAGAAGAGAGAAAGTGATTCATTATCTCATTCCTGTTAATGACTATCAGATGCATTGCTTAATTAGGGGATGGCCATTGTAGTGGGAAGAAGGTCATATGCCTTTTCACAAATCTTTTTGCTCTGAGTTTAAGTCTTCCATAATAGTGCATGTGTTGAATACAAGTACTTTAAGAATAAGGTATTGACACCTATCATCATTTTGTGGGTATTAATTCAAAAAAGGGCTATAGTACTTACCAGTTGCCAAACTTAATATTTGTAAGAGCATTTTAAATGCAAAACATGCTCACTCACATTGGTGCAAGCAATGTAAGGGCACTACACGCTGTAGAAACTACTGGTGTAGAGTCTATGACCTTTCATTACCATCAGTAGAAAGGCAAGGTGGTTGGGGGAGGGTATGTTGGAAAGTATCAATTTCTCCAATGCATTCTAAGCAAAGAACATGCAGCAGAGCAATCCAGTAACTCTTAAGATCGTGGCATGCAGCAGGCTGAAATTTATAGAAAAATTCAAAAGTCCTGTTTCTAGAAGTAACCGAGATGGTTGGGCTGAGTAGATTTTCAGATTCTGATGCCAGACAGTTCTTTACATTGATATTCAGTGCATCTTAGAGAGCAGTTTGTAGAGTGAGTCTTGGTTGGGATTACATGAAATGTTCTGGTGATTTCTTACCATAATTCTGCATAGCAAGAATAATCTTAGAGGTGATGGAGGAAGAGCCAAGGATAACAATGAAACAAAAATACAGGAAAAGACCTATATGCAGGAGACACAATTTGAAATTATATCCCTCATCACTTGCATGGTTGAAAATGCTCCTGTGCAACATAGCTCTTACTTTAGGAAGTAGATGGTGGAGAAACACTTGGTTTCCTAGTTAGGTCTGTTAACTTTAACAGGGTACCTCAAAGGTAGTTTTCTACCCCACCAATAATATGACCCTATATCTCTGAACAGCTTGACTCATCCATGGCCAAAAATCTTAATCAAAATTATCACATAAAAAAGGTTCTAAAATCCAGCTTGATTTTGCTATGAAAATGGAATCCCTGGCTTGGAATATTTATATTCAAATATTTGCTTGAAAAGGGAGAAATGAAGGCATGGCTTATGTTGTGGTAAATTTTTCATATAGATAGATGGTAACTCCTTGCCCTGTGCTTTTTATCATAGAGATAGGAACCTGAAGCAATACTTTTTTGGTGCCTACAGTTAAATAAAAACACAAGTAGACAAAAAATGATCAAACACGAAATATTTTCAGGTTATTTCATTCATTAAATCACATCACTACATGATTCTTCTAAGTATGGGCATTCAAATACCATCTACTTCTTGCTGAAAGATTAACTAAAATTAAAGTACAGTTGGTAACATAACTGTAGATTTCAGTTTGCATTTATTTCAAAGGCAAAAAGTAACCTGAGAAGTGTAATAGGAAATATAAAGATTGTATCTAGAGGGTATTTTTCTTTTTGCCTTGTTTGAGAAACTACAGGAACAGTGTTGGTGTTAGAAATCTGTAAAGAAATAAGAAAAGGAGGAATTTCAAAGACCCTAGGAAACTTTTCCCTTAGGACTTTAAACATGTTTTCATAGCGCTATGGCATCTTTTATGCAAACAATGGAGAGTGGAAGGGAGAGAGGGACATTCTGCACCCTAGAAATACATTGTCAACATTTGTAGTCAAGAATTCAGATTTTGCTTATGAAATTTTTCATTTTATTGTATGTAAGTTTCATAGTAGGTTTCATAGTGGTTTATAGTGATTGCTATAGAAGACTTAAGGAATTTTAAATATTTCTGATGCCTAAGCCCTTCTAATGTATTGCATTCTCTCTACAATCTTAGAAAAACAATGAGATCTCTTCTTTAAGTATTTACTAAAACTATTATTATGTCATTTTTATAAATAAACAAATGATGACTGTATTCAGCTTTAGTTGGCTGTTATAAGGTTTTGCCTTCTTTCCCCACTGAGAACCTTTAAAAATAAATCTCAGAATTGTCATGATATATGCCAGCGAGTACTGATCTAACATTATGAGTAGTGAACAAGACATATAATACATATCTGAGTTTCTTTCAGAATCTTAAGACACTTAGCTAACAGTAGGGTTTTTCCTAATGGAAATAGTACGTAATATTCTAAAATACCTGGAAAACAGGAGGAATGTTTGCGTGTATGTCTGTATTATTGGGCCACTTCTCCATCAGGAAAGGCTGACTGGAACAGTATTGCTTTCAATAAAGAATAAAGAGTGGTATTGAAAAATAACATGATTTAATTGCTTATGTAGTGGCTGCCTGAATATTACCCTGATCTATTTAACTCATAGTTTAGTGGAAAAGTTCATTGGCTTTCTGAAGAGATTATAAGTTAATTTTGTAACTAATGTTCTTGAAAAGTATACAAATCTTGATAGCATTTGCCCATAGTAGACATTCTCCTTCACTCAAAATTGTATTCTTAGCGTCAGTTGTAAATTCTGTTATTATTGGTGAATAATGGTGTACTCTAGAAATACATATGTATGTATATATGTATATACTGTATGTCCAGTACTTCTGGACATGTTCCTTTCCAGAATAATTGCTATATTACTGAAAAACATTTCAACTTTTCCATGCCACCCTCAGAGAAATAAGCATGAAACTGGTAAGGCATTGGGCCTAATGCTCAGAACTTTGAAATCTGAGTTAATTGTCTCAGGTAAAAAGCACTCTTGGGAAGCTTGTCTTAGGTCTACAATGGACTCCTCTGCCAGTGGGTTAATGATGGAAGCAGTAAGGATTTGAAGAATATCAGAAGAAAAGTTAAAAATATGTTTAATAAAGTAAACCTAAATCACAGAAATAGTACATTGCTCAGGATAACAGAGTTTGAAGTGGTTAAACAAACTTTTGTGCAAAATGAAAAACAGTGTAATTTCCTTTTGATGTATAATTAAGCATCCCGCATTTCCAGGATCATCTCCGACTCAGTTACACATATCTTTACAGTTTTTACAGCCATTCTAGACAAACAGTCTTCAGCACACAGAAAAGTGATTTTCATGAAAAAAAAACCCAAAAACTTGGTGAAGATGCTTAATATCTACTACAATTTGGGATCCTGGGAATGCTCCTTGACAGGCAGTTTTATAGAGACACTGGTCTCAGACCTAGTGGGCGAACAAAACACTGCAGTCCAGAACAATTACATCCTGCTCGGTGTTAGGAGGGTGAATTTGTGAAATGCACAACAAGACAGAGCAAAGGTTAGAGAATGGTAACAGTCCTTTCTTTATTACTTCAGACTTGTAACTTGTCCTGGCCATCCAGTCATGCTGCTATGACTACAACATTTAGATTAGTACTTTTATACAAAGGGAATGAACAAATGAAGTGTTTTGGCATCTTTGTGAACAGTGCACAGAAATAGCATATTTGTGAGTAGATATTTTGCTTTTTCTCAGTGTCTTTTATCGCTCTAGTTTTCTAATCTGCAGACATCAGGATGATGCATGGACTCTAATATTAAAGCCTACGCACCAGTATTTTTTCTGGTGTCTTGAATTATTTAAAAACAGGGAAGTCTGTTATTGGGACAGTCTTAAATATTGTCAACAGCTAACAGAGAGAATGATTTCAGACTCTTGTGCTTTTACTTACATAACCACTTTGAAAAACGGGTTTCTAGTGTCCAGTATATGCAATTGGATATGCTTTGAAGTTGTCAAATGGCATGTGTAACTGGCCTTCATTCTTTTCTCCTTGAATTAGTTGCTTCGAGTGAAAGGGAAGGAATAGCATATACTGGAGGAATCATTTTACTTGGGTTACTGGAGTTTCTTAAGTAACAGGGAACTTCTAAAATTTCACACCTCAAACTGAGTTTATTTATTTAACTTACAGTTTTTGTCTTCCACATGCACAAACTCAGGATCAGATGCATGCCTTCAATCCTGTGTCTCATGGTCTTAGTATTGTGGAATAAAATGTCAAGTACATAGCCATCACTTCATCAGTAACAATTTGAAAGATAATGAGATGAAAATCAAACCCCCACCTCTGACATTGTACAGACATATGGAAAGGGAATTTCATATGGTGATACACATGCCATGCTGGTCTATGGTTATGTCATGGCTTAGTCCTGTCTTTTCATGGAAAAGAAATGTACAAAGAAAGTTGGTATTTATGCTTTAGCAGAAGTAATTTTTTTCTGTAATGTGGCCATAGTGAGCCACATTCCATCTAGACAAGAGAGCATTTTATGCCGTGAATGCAACACCTTATAGATCGGACATTAGACTGAAGTTCTAACCACCTTTATCCAGGTTTACTTCCAGTATCAGTAATTACTATCTGCTGCCTTAATTCTTTGGAGTTTAAGCTGAGCATATTAGTCTTTTCAGTTCAGAAAAACTAGATAGTCTTGAGCACAGTTAAATAGTTACTACTTTTCAGTGGTGAATAAAATATGTTATAATACCTTAGAAAGTGTTTCTGTGCTGAAATGTATTACAACGAGTCAGTAGCTCACCATTCACTACTTCAAAAGATGATAATAAGGGAAGTGATTTCCTGTAATTAGAACAGAAGGTTCTGCTATGTTGCCATTGAGGCATAGTCTTAAATTGTTGAATATTTAAAATGCTGTCTGTACATAAATAGTATTATTGTGCCTAACAGCTGAACAGTTTAAAATCATTCATGTGACATTTCAATTCTGAATCTTTTGGAACTATGGAAGTCTAGACTAAAGATACTGTGATCTTACTCTTAAGTACAAACGATGCTATTAATTCTGCCCTACTAGGAAAATATGCATCTACAGTTATTATTTTGCTTAGCTTTAGGTATTTTAGTATGTGACATTGCAGTATTCTTGAGCTGTCAGCTTCTGTGGTGGAGGTTTGAACCACAGATGAGTTGGTCACATGGATGGAAAGGGTAGTGGTATTTACAAATCTTTCTGTAAAACTACAAGACAAAATTTTGGAATAATTCCGTCTTTTAGTGTTTTTACTGGAGCATGTGAAACACAACTGAGTTCTTTTTATATTAGTTGTTATCCAAAAAGGATTGAAAACATCTGTTAAGAACTTCCAAGCTAGTCGAAAGAAGCTATGTTGATGTAACAATGAAAAGAACCTAAGAAAGAAGAATGAATGTTTGTGTCTTTTAGTGCAGCTAGACACTTCAAATTCCTCAATTTGCTAGTTTTTAATACCTTATTTGATAAGTTATATATTTTTAGTCTCACAGATATCACCTAGAATGTGCAAAGACCTAGTCATCATTGTAACAAAAAGTATCTTCAGGAAGGATTTGAGAGGTGAAATCGTAATTTTATACACCATGTTAGAGTGGATGAATAAAAGGAAACAGAAAGGTGTTTAAGAATAATTGCAGTAGCAGAAGCTACTACAGTAAAAGTAGCCTGTATATGAACAGTAAAAGAACAGCCTGAATATGGAGAATTGAATGAGACTGACATTTTAAGCCGTAATTGTAGGAATGGGATCTACTTAAATGTAGGTAAATGGGATCTACTGAAGGGTATCAAAGATGTGATCGTGGCAACTGGGCAGAAAAGCTTTGTTGAAAGTACTGGACCAGACTGAGAATTAGCTGGAAAATTTTACGTAAGATTTTTAGTATAGACAGACAGAAAACATAGAATTGTAGTACCTGTTGGCATCTTTCTTGTACAGGGGTTTTTATTGACAAAAATCTGTGCCTTGCCAAGAAAGTGCCTCTCTTTATCACACTTGGAAGCGAGATTTTCTTCAGATAAGCAGAAGCTTTTAAAAACCCATGCAAAGCCAAAGTAGCCACCTAATCTTCTATGTACAGAATGTTTTCTTTAAGTTTCAAAGTGAATGCAATCACTTACAGAATAATATTCACAGAATATCTTTGTTTCGTAAAACTGCTGATATTCTTCTGTATTATACGTTGTATCTATCCTAGAGTAAAGGAATTATGTAGTTGAACAAATTCTTGCTTAGTTAAAATGCTTTAACTGGGGTGAAAGATTCTAAGTGTCCAAGCTCATAAAATTTGTATTTTAGGGTCATTAGACTAAGGCCTTTTTCATAAACCCAGGCACAAGCAAGCTGAACCTTAAAACCTTCCTTTGGTCAGCTCTTTTGCAAGGGCTTTCTCCCCACCACACCCTGAGGGAGGCAGGTGTCAGAACTATTCTTCCTATTCTGGAGGAAGAATGTTACATTACAGGCAGCTGTTCATAAGGGTTTACACAGCTGAGATCTTCCCGGAAATGCTGTAAATCAAATCATGTCCTTGGTAGCCTCATCTTGTGCCTCTGTGAGCCTGTTGTGGACCATGCTGGTTGTGGGCTGCTTCATGGGGAAAGAGGCTGTGTGGTTCCTCCTCACTGGCTGGAAATCCACAGCCTGCATTACTGGGATGAATCTAAGCCATTGTTTTGGGAGTAATATGTTGTGATAATAACTACATTTTTAAATGGCTAAGGTGCAGGATTATGCAGATGTGCTTGTAAATGGGTTAGTAACACTTTACCATTGCTTTTGGAAGTCACTTTCAGTTGATGGAAGAATTAAAATACAGCTTTCCCAGATAAATAACATTTAGAAAATGTTTCTTTTGTTTAAATAGTTGTAGATTTTTTTTTTTTCTGAATTATTGAAAGCAAAAACATCAGAGGTGCCCAAAAAAAGAGTTAGGACTGTTGGATGTACAGTCAGCTTCCACACCGTAGATTCACTACTACTTACTGGAAGCTGTTTCTTCTGAGTTGTTAATTGTGCACCTTTTAGCAGGCAGGAGGAAGAATTTTATGTTCAATTCAGAGCCTCCCTTCACAGAGAAGGAATGAAGTTAAGCAGCCAGTGTCTGGACTCCAAAAAAAGAAGACAAATGAGTATGAGCTCTGAGCTAAACCTCTTCTTTCATGTTACATGAGCCCTGTTAATACTTCTCTATATCACAAGTTAACTAAATGTTTTGCTAGTTAATAATGGAATTCTGTTGTCAAGGTCTTAGTTAAGCAGACGTGGGTCCCATTTTAGCTCACAGAGATTGTTTTGTCATATATGCATCAACCTCCTTGCATATTTGCTGCACATTCTGTATGACACTATTGTTTTCATGGTATCTAAAATAATTTTAATAATCCATAACAAGCCACATTTCTAAAATGGTAGCAGAGCTCCTCATGTTTTCCACTGAATCTAAAAGTAACCTTATCTCTGGTTTATTAAGCTCACTACCCAGGATAAAATGTAGAGCGCCACACTTTAAAAGTCATATTTTTGCAGCTAAATTGCATCTACTCTTAAGCACAATATTCAATCACATTATGAAACATAGGTACATTTTTAAACCAAAATATTCTAATATTTGCTGCAAAAGCATCAAAAGTCATATTCTAATTGAAGATGTGGACAAGGACTCCAAGGTATCTGTGGTATTTATAGTGTGCTTCTATAATTTTTACACCTTGGTGATTCTAGATACTGTATATTGATTACTTTTGGCAACTGTAGGCTCTTTAACAGCCATCGCTGTTAATAGAAACAGTTATGCTTAAACAGTTAGCAAAGAAATTATGATTTTTGACTTTAAGAATAAGGAAGGCTACTTTCTATTAAAACATAGATCAAGTTCAGTTTGAAAGATGTTTTAAATCTAAATGACTCCACTGAGAACACGTGCAGACTGAGAACTTGATGAGAACAGATATTTAAACTGACATACGCCCAAGGGGCAAATTTTATCATAATGCTATTTGAATCTTTGAACGCTATTATCTGAAACTCTGAAAGTATGTTAGGCTATTGTAACTTCACATGCATAACTGGACCAACTCTGACAAGTTTTATTTAGGCAAAAACCCCAGTTGGGTTTGGCCTGTATTTGAAATATAAAAACACGAGTGAATTTGTGCATGTATTCATATGAACACGTTTATCTTAAGTGACTTTAAGTATTAACCACTTAAAGGCTATGATTTTCTGGTTTGCCAATATCTGTTCATTCTGCTTTCTCTACACAATCGTACTGATGCGTTTTTGTTCTGTTATTTATAATAGAATGTATTTTCAGCAGTGAATATTGGTGGAAGACTTCTCTTATTCATGCCTGCCTATTGTTTCACATGCATCTCAGATTTCCAGAGAAATCCATGTATAGTAATTTTGTAATAATACACGCACACACAAATACACAGATTGATTTTACTGAAACGTGGACATCTCCCACTCTAAAGCAGAAATTTCTAGGATAGCCTGTTAGAGCTATTACTTGTCTCCTTTTCTGTGTGGGCTCAGAATCCTGTGTGCCCACTCAAGGCCAAGTTTTTACAGCCACAGGAGAAACAGAGCTTTTTTCTTTACTTTTTGAGTTTGAATTTAGGAGTTGATGAAACACACTAAAAGAAATTCATAAATAAGCAAATGAAAAAAAGAAATCCTAGCTGACTGAAAATGTCTTGGTGGAACAAGTTTGGAGTTGGCTTTATAGATAGTGGTCATTAATGAAGCAAATTATTTTAAATTCACATCTTTTGAGTTAACTTTCCTTTCTCATTTCTTAATCCTACTCCCTCACCCTCCATTCTGTCTGTTGCTCTTCAAAATAGTTCAGGATGTCACCAGGACCACAAGTGAAACAAAATCTAGGAGCATGCGGGGAGAGTCTCTTCTCACAGGTTTCACTGCCTGGTCAGGCCGGTGTGGAAGTGGGGTAGGACTGGAAGCCAGCCCTCTATAAACGTCGTAGCTGATTTGCAGACCACATTGGTTCTGGTCAGCTCAAACCAACTCCAAAGTTTGAATGTGTGTTCTACCCATGTGATGTTTACCAGTCATCACAATGATAACTATTTTGGATTGTTGTGATAATGTGGCATAAGAGTTAGAGGTTCGGCTTACAAGGTTTTCTTCTACAATCTCCATTAGCCTATTTTGCTTTTTCTAGCTCTGGCAGTACGAATGCCGTATCGCCTCGTGTGTCTCGTGCTGATTACCTCTGGTAGAGCAGATGTCATTGGAGTAAACTCTCACCTTGCCTGCTGTACCGAGATGCTTGCTTTATTTTGGCACCAGACTGTTGCACCATGTTTTGCTTTTAAAAAAATCATGCTTAAAAAGCTTGTTTTCCTCTTTGAATACGGTCTCCTAAAAATGCTGGACTTTAAAAATGGCAGCTTAATATGGATGCTATTGCCAATTCTCATTACTAAAGTTTATTCCTTCTGTTAATAGCATTCTATCTTTGTAATTTTATTAAAATTTTATTACTGCTCTGAAAACAAAAATTACTGCTTTATTCAATTGAAGAGTGACTGGCATGGCACTCCTCTGATCTTTAAAAAGAAATTTCACTTTCATTGTATTTGTGCATTAAATTAAGTGTTCATATCTACAGAATAAACTAACATCTTATAAATATTACTGTGTTTAATTATCAGTTCAGTATTTGAGTTTTTGCTGTTACGGTTGATGTCTAAGAGTGATTAAATGTGTAATAGAGAACAAAAGGAACATTGATGTGAACAAAGATACTGTTAGATAAAGGTAAATTTTATCTTCTGCATGTTTTTATTCTTTTTAAAGTATTTTAATTACTTTTATATTCAGCATGATTGGGTGGCATTTCCTTTTTTTTCAATTCAGTTCCTATTTTAGTCTTTCAGAACAACATCTTCTGGCAACGATTTAATCTGTAGAAACTTTCAGTTCTAGTCTCAGCTGTATACATAAAGCAGCTATTCTTCACTGGGGTGGTCACAAAAGGGAAATCAGGTAAAACAGTATTTGAAGGAAAAATCTACTTGGACATCCTGCATTTTAAATCTGATTTGTTCTTAAATGTCTTGTGGCATAGTACACTTGACTACACTTAAACTTTAGATTCAGAGTGATGTTATTTTGCTATTTTTTTAAGCTAATCTGTTAGAAACCAACAGAATATGAGGCTGAGCATTGTGTGACCTCTGACTTTTTTGTGTGTATCCATCGATATTATGAAAATAAACCCTGAACAACATTTTCAGCAGATCTCTTGGTGAAATGTAGACTTACATCTTAAAAGAATGCAAGATGCTTATGGTAAAAGCATATGCAAGTTCATATGTCAACTCTAGTAACTTATGGTTAATATTTTTGTTGTATCTTTTTTTTTTTTTAGTATTTTGCCAGAATTTTTAATTAAGTCTTTCCTATACTATCTGAGATACTGCTAATTTATTGATAATTATACTTACCTAGTGTAGTGAAGCTAATGTGAGAGATACAGTGGGGACTGCATCACATTTAGAAATTTAAACTTGTTCCTTAAACACCTGGAAGTAACTGCAGAAAAATAAATGTGGTAGTAGTGTACTTAGCCACATCCCATGGGCAGCTGTAAACATTAATGACAGTTAACCTAAGATGGCTTTAAATGTAAAATGAGATTTCTGACCAGGAGACAGGTGGCATGCCATATTCTTTTATAATCGCCCCATAGCATGCTTTATGAGCCATCATCAGGCCAGAGAGAAAGAATAGCTCATCTGGGCATGTACACTTCATTTCTTCATCCTCTTTTTCTTCTTTACAACCATGTTATAGAAAGGAGCCGTGCATTTAGCACAGAATGCCTTAATCCTTGAGTTTATGAGCCCTAAGAACATCACAAGTGTGGTTGATGCTGGTAGGTCACATCATCCCTTATGAAATGGAGAAAAATGGTGAGAAAGGAGAGTTAAAATTGCAAAGGAAAAAGTTTGGATCTGCTTAGGAGTTCAGCACCATGTGTTCTAAAATACTATGACTTAAAGCTATGATGTACAACAGAAGTCTAGCATGATGCATTTACGCTTGCTTACATTTGAGAACGGTCATTTCAGTTCAGAGGAGGGGAGCAAGAAGGAGGTGACAGAGGTCAGTTTGTCTTTTCTGTCCCTGCTGTTGGTTTGGCAGATTTCCTGGAGACTGCAAGGGCGTTAAGTACAAGTATTAACTTGTACATGCTGCCCACCCTATCTTAGATTTGAGGTGCGACAGTGTAGAGGGCTGTATAATAACCAAGTACTACTGGAACAGCAAAATGTAAAGAGGAATGCGAGAAAGTAAGATCAGTTTCTGTTTTACAAACTGTGTGTAGTAAGATCAAAGAGCCCTGAAACAAGGAATGGAAGTATATGCCCAGCTATTTTTTTCTAAATATGACAATTAATGGGTTAGTTTGCAAAACTATTATTTTTTTGTTATAAGTAGTCATCAACAATAAGGTTTTAAAGTTACTTTCATTGGTTTCTAACCTAATAAAATGTTTTAAAAATATGTTGCATTTGTTGGACAGAAAATGTTTTAAGGAAATAACTAGAATATATTTAAGTTCATGTCTTTGCTACTTCATTCTTTTGGGCCTTGATTCTTACTCTTTAGTATAGATATTGTATGAAGCATCCATATTTATCTCAGTGGAATTATTCCTGACATGTATTGCTACAAAGACTTTTATTTGTAGAGTATCAGCTAATTAAAATAAATCTAAAACTGAACATGAAAAATGTTGATTTCCAATTCAGTGAATCCTAGCAATATTATAATAAGTTTGGTTTTAATTCTTGAAAAACATATTAAAATTAACTTTTCTCCCATTTACGTAATGCATATAACTAAACTTCCTTCCTACTGTGCGACAGTTTCATTTATTGTTATTTGTAAACAGCTTAGTAAAGATGCATAGTGGATTGGTCTAGAAACTCCTTGAACAGTTTCTTTTGAAATAACACTACATACGTTAAGCTCAATTACACATCCAAACAGCCACAGCACACTTTTGGTAATTTATTCATTGATTTAACATAGTACCCAGAAGAGTCATGCCTGCTGTCAATTTTGTAATATATTATGTTTTAAATATACTCATGCTCACCCATGCACGCCATTAAGGTGTGCATAAACCTGTGTTTTTCTCTCTTGACAGCTATAAATGTTTGTTATTATTACACAAAACATATGTTCATGTTGTTTTTGTCTAAATTATTCTATCTGGGGCTATAAAGTTTTAATGTTATTAGTTGCCCTTAGAATTTTAATGTTTCACTGCTGTAACCTTCTTAGGATTTCTCTGCAATTAAATAGAAACTATTTCACCACAGCCTGGAAGAACAATATATTTTATACAAATAATAAAAAAAAAAAGCCTTCTTGCTCCATTTTCTTCCAGTGTAGTAAACTGTTCACTTGACAGTGTTCTATATACAGCAGTCCTACCTGGAGTATTTTCCAGAATTGAATAGAATATTACACTTTCTTACAGTCTTCTCATTAAGAAAAAAATCTAGCGTAACCCCTTTAAGAAAGGAGGTATGTCATAAGCAGTTTGTTTTGAAGGCCCTCTCCCTGTTGTTCTATGTTCTCCCCGTACTCAGTAATATAGCTCCATTACAGAGGAAGCCTCCATCAACGTAGCAGACATACTATGAAAAAAGCTAGGGTTTTAGGAGATAGCATATTACTGTGGAAAAATCGTTTGAAGAAATGGGTCCTGTGTTGTCTTCTAAATAGCAGCAGTGTTGGCAACAAGAAAATGTATTACTTCCCCCCCTTTCAGTTTCGAGGCCTTTTTATAAGGAAAGAGAGCAGATGGGAACTCATCCAAGACTTTAGAAGATACTGCTTTTAAATGAGGAAAGGACTCATTTAGGACATTCTTTTCCGTATACTGGATTAAGGGATTACATGGACCTTTTTTCATGTGTTTTGTGCCAAAATACCCTCTCATAGAGCAAGTAATGTATAACAGTGCCATGCAGATTTTAAATATCTGGCTTTTATTATCTTATTTCTAAGTATAGCACACTGGTATTTCTGCTAGATTCATCAAGTTTTGTTCCACAGTCTGACTATAGCTCCCTTCATCCGTAGAGGAGCAAGAGGGAGCAATAGTGATCAGAACATTCAAAATAAACTGATTAGAATACGCTTGTTCTCTTAAATTGATTAGACAAGATTTCTTTTAGGGGAAAAAAAAAAGTTATTTCTAACTGGATTTTTGCAATGTTCTTGAGATACCTGAACCTCAGCATTTGAATTGGAAGGTACTTCATAAATCTTACGTTAAAAACTTGAAATCAGAATAACCTCCCTGACATCTTTAAGGAAAGCTATGAGGAAGAAGACATAGTTAATAGCATTAGTAGTTACTAATGCCGCGTATTTTTGAAGCACAGCATATGTAAACTTCAGAATGCCTTTTGAAAAAAGGTATTTTTTACATTTTACAGAGAAAGAAACTGAGGTGGAGGGGTGAACAGCCTTCTCCACAGTTACAGGGAAGTTCATTAGGCCAGCTGGAATTAGAATTCGGGAGTTTTGTCTTCCAGCCTCGTGTTGAGCTCACTGAACCACTAATTCTCACACTTCTACAGTAACAAAGATACTTTAACATTTAATGCTTCCAGGACTCAGCCAAAAAGATTTCTTTCTTTATGAAAATGAATTCTGTCCACCTAAATTTAATTTTTCTCCCCCGGCCCTGCTTGCTCGTCTTTATTTGTTCTTTCATTCCCTTTTTCCTTTCAATTCCTTTATACTCCTGAATCTTTCTTTCTTCTTGTAATTCATTTTTCTTTTTTCCTCTTTTTGTCCACATGCTGTTAGAGAATTGTGTCTTTTCATCCCCAACAATATTTCTTTTTTTGTTCCTCATTTTCCCTAGGTATCTCAAACCTGCCCTCAGAACTGCTCTGTCTTACAGGGCCACAGTTGCTGCTCACAAACAGTGTCCTATAGCACCCTAATTTTCAAGATTTTAATTATATCTGAAGCTTTGCCAATTACATGGTGAACTTCTGCATTGGAAAGAATAAGACCGCAGCCTTCTATCCTCAGAACTGAAAAGCCTATAATAGAAAAAAATGTACCATTTGTTGAAGAATAGAGATAACAGGGAAAAAGCAGTGTGTCAAGGTACTTGGTTAAACAATAATCTCTTACAGAGCACTCATTACTGCTAAATAATTGACTGTGTTGGGAGAAAGGTTTCTGTGTGAAGAGCGGTTCAAGAAGGTCAGTTATCTAGTGGTAATGACCGTAGCGGTCATTAGAGGGTATTAATGCTATTAAGAACAGAACTTTAACTTTTTATTGAAGTTTTTATTTAAATTATATTAACTTTGATTCAACTTTTAATTGAGGTGCAACCATCCAAATTCTGTAGTCAGGAACCAAGAAGTAATGAACATAAAATTACATGTTCTTCTGATAGGCTGATGGGTCTTTAATATATTATAATTTCAAGAGTCTCTACAGAGCAGTTATTAGTATAAAACTATTCAGAGGTATTCTATTAGAATTAGGGTTGGGTGACTGATTCAGGAACAAATCCCGGCTTGACCTGTAGCAAATGCAGATGGTATATTTTCTAACTCAAAAAGAACTTCTTTTCATAAATACAGTCGCATGTGATCTCAAAACACTTGCTAAGTTAAAGCAAAAATTCTTTGATGTCTAAAATGATCTGTCTTATAAACCTGATGCATGGTGGCAGCAGCACTAAGTTTATTCTCAACAGAATTTATTGTTCCAGTATTCCAGTATTGTACAGTATTGAATTACTGTACAAATTCAGTATTTGTTCTATAGAGAATCTCATGCTGAAAGTAAGTAGGGACAATAATACTTCCAGTCCCTACAAGACCTAAAGTCGTACCCTGACTGGGGCTCCCAGGAACCTGAAACATGAGCTACTAGGTGGAAGGGCTGAGCTAGTACATCAGTAAATCTCCTACTCCATCTTTCTATGTTGTCTTTTTCTTTAGAGCATTTTGGGAATAGGCTGCTGAGAATAAGTCTAAAGTGCTGGAAGGTTAGAGAAGAGGTATGAGACTGTAAAATGCACTCTCAGGGGACCAGAGGAGTATCGCATGTCATGCTACCTTCTAGTCGTCTTGCAACAGAATTTTTTGTCCTTGCCTTTCTAACCTGAGGACATAGTAACATGCTTTAAAATAACAGCAGGGGAACCAACACGCAACCAGAACAAAATGCTGAACGCTGTTTCATTCACATGGGGGAACAATGAGCAAAAGAATGGCTGATCTGTGATAGGAGTTAATCATCTTGCCAAGTGCATGTCTGGGCAGGTGCTAAGAGACCTTGGTAAGAAAGGAACAGCATAACATACAGAGGATTGCAAGCTGAACAGAATCCTCCATGCTGTCATGGCAACTTTTCAAGGTACAATTTGAGAGCCAAAAGCTATATTGTGTTTATGAAAAACTTTGACATTAAAAGAGATCTAGCGGTATTATAAAGCAGCAAGGAGAAAAGGATCTCAGGGTGAGTTATTTATAACAAAAGAGAACATGCTAGCCAAAAGATTTTTTTGCTGCTTTTATATTAATGTATCAAATAAAAACAATCAGGTTAAACAGTAGTTTCTTATTGCATTATTATTTGTCAGGGTTTTTTGCAGTGAGGAAAACCCAGTTACTAATAGTATTAGTGCTAATTGACCTTACCACACAAAAAAATATTCTGGGCTTTGGAAATGTTCTAGGTATTACCAAAACTTACAGGATAATGTTCAATTTGTAGTTCTGTTGTTCATTATATGTTCCTATAGTTTCATTGTATGGAGTGATGCACAGTTCTATGAAAGCATCTTCTGCTTCTAAAATCCTTTGAACATTTTTGTTTTCTCATAATTACAGTCTTGGGGAATACTTTGTATTAAATTGGTCTGCTGCCATTTTCTTGCTGGGAAGTCTGCTATATGAACTGATAATGGCTTTTTTCCCGTGTTAAAAAAAAGTAAACTGCTTTACATATTTGGTGGGAAGCCAGGTTTTTGTCATTTAGACATGTCACATCATTATGAAAACATCATGCATCATAACACAACATAACAATGTGATTTGCTGAGATGCTGACTCCTCTTGAAAAATTGTAACGTGGTGTGTGCATATTTCCATGCAAAGAACTACTTGAGTATTTTGGAGCATTTTCCTGGGGCTGCCTGGTGCAGTGGTCTACAGTATTAGCCTTGTAAATGGGAGAAGATAGGTACTAATAACTAATGTGCAAGTCTTTGTAGTTCTACTTCACAGGTACGTGGTATTTTCATAAAATCATAGAACAAAGTACTAAAAGACATTCCACGGGGTCATTTAGTCCTCTGTTGTGCCCAATGCACAAAAAGTTAAAAATCACATCTGAACTGTTTCTGCCATCTGACTGTTTTCTTAAAAACAGCCAGTGGTGGGTATTCTGTAACACCCAAAACAATTTATTCCAGTGCTTAGCAAACTTGAAAGCTTTTTCCTGCTGTCTTGCCTAAATTTACCTCACAGCAGTTTATGCGCGGTTGTTCTTGTCCTATTCCCAGAAGACACAGAGGATCATTACTTTATTCTTTGTGGCAAGCTTTAACATATTTGAAGATCACCATCAATTTGCTATTCTGTTTCACGTAGCATGGGCTTGCTCTGTCAAATTCTAAACTGAGTGTAAAGCTAATAATAAGTGAAAGTCAAGATAAATGACTTCCACAGTAAACACAAATAAACAAAAGAAGTGACATTCTCTTCTTTGCACCCCTTGAGATTCAAACATTATCCCAATATTCTGCAGCGTGGCAGACAACCTCCACTGTATCAACATCTCCCCTGGTCCTTTGGTGCCAGCTCTGTACAGAGCTCTTGTTTCTAACGGTGAGACCCATTCCGTAATCCCTTAGACACAGTGGAAGATGAGCCTGGAAGGTGAGGCACTGCAAGAGTGTCTAAAGCCCTTCCAGTAAGGGATGTATTGTTGTTAACCTACTTACCTGATAGGATATTTAAACTAGATTAAACTGGAAATTTAAGAACAAATATTCAAGAGAGATGAAATAGTTAAGATGTTTAGAGGGGGCATAAATGAAGTAATAAAATAAATTAGGCACCTGATCTTTAAAATTACAACAATTCTCTCTCTCATTCAGGCTGGTCACTACTTGCCTCCTGTCAAGGTGGGAGATGGGGCCTTGTCCATGCTCTGTATCTCCCATTCAGATCTTCTAGAGGGTCTAGGCTGTTTTAATCCTTTACTCTTCAAAACTTGTATTTTCTTCTTAAGTAGGGCAGGCTTTCTGGCCAACCTCTTTATTAGAACAAAGGTTTTTTCCCTTTGGTAACCATGTAGAAATATTTCTTCGTTGTACTAGGAATGATCTCCTGCACTTAACTTGCTAGTAAAGAACTGTTTACTCAGGGAGATGAACATTTTCCCTCCTACTCATTTTGTTGCTACTTTAAGTTCTCCTCAGTGTGTAATGTACCTTTTGCTGGACCTTATGTTCTATAGTAATATGTGTGTTAAAAAAATACAGGTCAGGTCTTCTTAGCTTTTTACTGTCTCTTGACTAAGCCCAATGTCACTAGCAGTTCACAGCTTCGGGGTGTTTGATCCTCAAAGATTTCCTTTTAAGGAGACCTTAATAGAAGACAAACAGAGGGGTAGATGGGGAGGTGTAACACTGGCCAGATAAAGGCAGTAATACTTTAAAGTCCTTATCATTTAAGTATTAACACATGTATTTATCCATGTGTTGATCTTACTAAAGACAAAGGAACTGTTAACATGAGTAAAGTTAAGCATGTTCTCAAGGGCTGCCAGAATTGAGATGTCTGTAGAAAAGTACCACGATAAATGGTAACAAAAATTAGTGGTAGTAGTTTGGAGAAATGGGGGAAAACAGCGATAGGAGATCATGATGCTATGTAGGCATCATGCTAGATAAAAATTAGGAGTCAGAATTATTTGTTTGAATTGTTACAGTCCTTTCACATTTGCCTGTTGGAACTGTGTAGGCTGAAGTAAAGAAGTTGTGGAGAAGGGAGGTGTCTGAAGCAGGCTGAACCTGATGAAAAATTGAAAAAGCAAGGATAAAAAGATAATGAACTGAAGCAATATAAAGTAAAATAATGGTACAAGAAATAAGGTTACTATCTTTTCCTGGTTACTGACTATCCCGTCTAAGCAAGGGAGGCGGCAGATCTAAGCTTCCTGAAGTCAGAGCTGCTGTGCACTTCCTGTCATGAATGGATATTCTTGTTTTTCAGAAGTGGTAAAACAACGGGGAATGGGAGTGACACCACCATATGATGCAATTATGAATGATACTGAAGATGTAGATGGAGAAGTTACACTTATGAAAAGGCCACAGGAATGAACAGGCTGGGCAGTCCTAAAACATATTTCCTTTACTTTTGGTGCAAGCTGATGGCAAGTTCAGAGCTCTCCTGGAAAAGCTGAGCTGTTCTCAGGAACGTTTCCCGGAGGAGTGGTAGAGGTCGAGGCTGTATATGCAGAAGACACTGCAGTCTGGAATGAGTATTATGCCCATCCAGTGGTAGTACCAGGGCATATGGTGCATTTCCTGTTTCGCAAGGATCGCAGCCTCTTTAAAGTTTGCAATGCAAAATAAAATAAGGCAAATTTTCCTGCTGTCCAGTTCATTTTGCAAATTTTGTGCAAGATCAATCTAAATATAGTTCCTTGGAACAGCGCTAATAATATTGTCCCCCCAAAAAAAGAAAAAATAACTTTAAAAATCATTGACTATATGAATAAACATGAATCATCTTTTGACCACTCTCATATGAATTGCACCGTTAGGCTCACGTGTGCTATGCAAGCAACATTTTGTCAGGAAAGTCAAATGACCACATGTATTGATTTTCAGCTGTAATTGAAATAGCTTAGTGTGGCATGGTATCTGGTTCCAATTTGTGACTTTGATTTGTAGGGATTGTGAACTAATCTTGCCATCACATGTTACATTTGTAAACCAAAGTTTTAAATTGTGCTGATCAGACATACGTGGAAAATTACAGCTGCACTGCAGGCTTGCACCTGTGCCTGGATTTCATCTTTTCTAGTCTCTACTTAGGGCACATGTATATGCTACGAGAAAGTTTATGGTGTGGGAAACCTGTTTTAGTAGTATGTGTACCAGAAACAAGTGGACAAGGAAGCAAGACGTGGTTCTGTTTTGTAGTTTGGCAATCAGAGGCAAGAAGATGGAAGCGTTATTTAGAAGTTCGCAGAGCAGGTGAGAAACAAGGAAAAATCAGAATCCGTATGTCCTTACTCTCAGTTCCTCTCTGTGTGGACTCGCTAAGCCTACCCTGCTTTGGGTTTTGGTCCATTGGCTGCTATTTAAACATGGCAGAAAGTAATGCAATAATATCCTCAATTAGCAAAGGCAAGGAGTGGTGAAAGAGATGCCACACTGAGTGGTCAGCAGTGATACTATTTCCTTTGTGTCTAAAAGCTTGTCTGCATGGCGAGCGCCTAGGAAATCTTATGAAATCGATGAAGTTATTGTGCAGAAGTTGAAGAGCATTAAACTCCCGTATGGATGTTCTTACTCGGAAGTAAAGTCGCTGTAGCTTGCTCTAGTTCCTTTGAGAAGGATTAAGCTACAGCAAATTAAGGCCACTGTAGTCCTGAATGAGTGTCCACATGGGGGATTAATGCACTTTAACTCGTGCACATTAGTTTTGAAGCCTTAGTTAACTAATCTTGGAAGTCTTGTCCCCATGCTGATGTGCCCTCAGAGAGCTTCCAGAGATGTTGATTCCCAAAGCGCTAGTGAGTTAGTTGTTTTTGCATCTCTCCTAACGTGACATTTTCTGAAGGAACATATTCTTAAATATTTAAAGTTCAGTATTTAAACACATAATTTCTAAACGTGCAGTTCTGTTCCTTTGCTCATTAAAACCTTGAAAACACCATCTCAAATAGATGATGTTTGTTGACATCATAATGGTGTCAGAAAAGAACTCACTCCAATTCAGTAAATCACAATCATCTTTAAAAGGGGAAAAATTACATAAAAATTAACAGGGTTAGGTATACATTTTTCACACTATACTATGATTTCAGGTAACTATAAAGGCTATTACAATTGTATATGTCAAGTTAAGCTGCATCAATGAAAAACAAAGCAGTTTGTGGAAATACCCCTGTAACTTGATAGTTTCTCCTGGCAATGCAGTTCAATTTGATTAAAATATTTACTTTCCAGAGCATATTTATTAGCTTCTGGAACAGGCTTTTTAAAAGGTACTGCACAAGACCTATCTTCTATTTAGAACAGAAAGCTAGTATTGCAGATAAGAAATGAGTACTGATAGGTAGCTTTGTTACTATCCAAAATAAAAATAATTACTCTGAAGCTGTTCCGAAGTTGGATGTTGAAAAGTAGCCAAATGGACATTCATTTAAATAGAAGCACTTCAGGAAGAAAAATACGACAAGTTACTCATCTGACTTTATTTATCTGACATTATTTTCTTAGATGTTCATCTTGACTACAGCTGTGTGAATAGGAAGCTCTCTAGCTATAAACATGGCAAATTTTCTGGTTTTTTCCCTGTTGCTTAACTGTACGTTGTGTAGTTGATAAAAGTACGCCTCAGATAAAACCACCTGAAAAGATATGCTTGTTTTCTCCCACCCCAGGCCAAGACATATCCAAAACAGTACTTAAAAAATCTATTTATGTTATTAAGCAGATATTCATTTATCCCCTTGTACACTTTGTTGCTCAGATTGTGGATCATGCAAAAAAAACCCAAACAGAACAAAACCCCAAACCAAAACCAAGATAAAGTCTGAAAAGGAAAAAGATAATTCTTTATTCATCGTGCATGCAGAGTTGTCAGTTCATTAAAGTATACCTATAATTAAAAACTTAAGTTAATTAAGTTTTTAGTTTTTTATATTCTCGTTATCATAAAAGAGAAAAAAGAACAGTCTGGAGGGAACTTAATGTCTCACAACTATTGCTTGTTGGAAAATGTCCCATCTTCTTTTCTGTCCATGAAATACTCTTGCTGAAAAAAACAGAGCATGGTTTTTCAAGACGAAAACTAAGATGTTTTAGGCCATAATTTATACTAAAAAACAGTGTTATAAAAAATTTGTTATAAAGTACTTTTTGCAAAGCAACAAGACATATCATTAAACAAAACCACAATCTCGCATTGAAAATATGATAGTTCTGGGAAATTTTCAAGATCCTTTACTCATCACAGTAAAATTTTTTGTTTAGTTCATTTTAAGAAATAAGTCTTACTGGCTTGTGCAATAACTGTATTGGCAGTTTTGTATTTATCACTGTAGCAGATTTTGCTGTTCTTTGTAGTAAGCTTCTGCATCTGAAGTTTCATCAAAAAATGTTCGTTTGTCTTCTTTTAAGTATGACTCATGACTTTTGTGGGCACAGGTCATTCACCAGAAAAATGAAAGTATAATTGAAAGTAAACTGCCAGATGTGTTTTTTGTCTTTCAGTTTCTATAATTAATCTTCAGTTTTTCTGTAAAGCCCCCCACCCTGTGCTATTTATTGGGGTTTTGGCATAGGGTAGTGCTTCCGTGAGGAATCAAATCTCTCAAACAAGATGACCATTCACTTTCCAAGTGACAAGGGGCAAGGGTTCTGCAATGGTGGCTCCAGCTGAATCATATGAGGCTCCGCAAAGTGCTGTTTTGTTGAATTCTTATAATTAGCTGGCCCATGGTCCTATGTGACCAATCCAGCTTGTGAAGGATCCATTGCTACCAATTATTGCAAATTACTTACTAAACATCTCTTTATTGTCTTAATTATGTACAAAGGAATGTCCTGCATAAGCATTTCCTCACCTGCAGGGCAGTTTCTAGTGACTATTGACAAGTATATTATCCATATCCACTTGGGTCAGTTCTGCAGCAGGAACTGCCGGGGGGTCCCTGATCCCGCCAGGTTGTCCACCTAGGACGTTAATCAGCACTTTGAAGCGTACAAGTAGTGTCTGTCTGTTGGTCTAGGCATGGCAGGAGCTGCCTGCAGGAATCTCCAGGACTGAGAGTCCCACCTGGAGAGCTCCTGAAACAATTAGTGAAGCACTTTGTTGTGAAGGTGGTGAGGCAGTCAGGCAGTTGCCTCTTAAGTTGGTCCGTGGTCTCCAATCAGCCCATTATCTCATCTGTGCAGACACGAAGCAAGGCGTTCCTGGGCCACCCAGGGAATAAATGACTAAGTGAACTCTATGTGCACACAGGCACATGATGTCCTTGATTTCCAGCTGCACCACAATTATAACTTTAGCACAAACCTGAATCTCATCTTTATATTACACGTATAACTTAAATCCCCTCGCCCTTGCTGTGGAAGGCTGCTGTGAGAGACTCTTTGGAGGTAGGAAGAAATGGAGTATCTCTTGCAAAGCTATGTAACAGTGAAGAAAAAAAGAATTACAGAGGTGTTAATATGTAAAATAAAAAATTCTCTGTTTTGGCATATTAAAACATAAGCATGAAAGGGAGAGGATTTGTATTTGTGTATTTCATTGTCAATTTTTATTTGTGTATCTGTCACTCCAAAATCTGGACTGAGCGCACAATAGAGATTAATTAAAATCAGAGTTACTTCAGAAAGCAGTTCCTATAATAGAGCTGTATTAGTAAATTAGTTGTGACTAATAGTCTTTTGTAGATGGATTAGAGGAATGAATTAAAATGTAATCTGAAATAACATTGATAGAAATTATGTCTGATAAATCCAAGGTAACTTCTATCCTTGACTGGAAATAGAACGCATTGTGCCATTGTGTGCTCCTACAGCAACACAGATGACAAAAAGTAGCTGTGCTCTAGGCTGTCCGTTTTCAAAAAATTCATTAGCAAGAATTATCAAAAACACAAATAATGCCCACTTATCAATTAGCTGAGTCTGTCATTGGATTCTACCCACCTAATGCCCTCTGCTTATGTATTTCTACCAAGGCACAAATTAAGCTAATATTTTAAGCATGTATGTATGTATTTTCTATATAGGATACATTTTTATCAGTATCTAAGGGGTTGGTATCATTTAATTTATTACTGTGACAATTTACTATTACTCATCTGGTCAAAAAATGTCATCCCAAGTAATTTATTAAAAAGAACTCTGTTTTTTCAGGTTTCAGATCTGCCTAGAGGCAGATGAGATGTCCCTCTTAAAAGTTACTAGTGTAGGCTATTACCCACAGGATATCTTCCAGATTAGTTGCCATGTGAGAAATAATGCACGACACAATAATTTTATAAACATTTTGGTGGAATATAATAAATCTAAGGCAATATTAATATATACCTCAAGCTGTTACATTCCAGAAATAGTTCTGAATTAAGATACTACATTTCTTTACAAGCAAAGATGACTAATAAAAGTATTCAGATTGCTCACGTTGAGTTTGCGAAAGACCTTTCACAAATTAGCATTGTTTTGGACTTCTTAAATTCCATTTGCAAGCATTCAAAGTCTGTTTCAAAGGAGCATAGCGAAAATGGTCAGCTAAAAGCAGCTTGCATCATTAATTTACTTTTTGAACACCAACACCGAAGTTTACTTTGGGATGCATACAAAGTTTAGCAGCACTTCATTGTTTCCATAGAAAGCTTTTTTTAGACTAAGCACTTTTCCAGTCCCAAAAGCATCATGTATTTAGACATTGGAGGCAAGGGCGATTTTTTTGAAAGAAATAGGTTTAAAGGGAGATTTGTATGAGGATCCAGCAATTGCTTGACACGTAGGATTTGGGAAACTGATGAAAGCGTTAAGAAGTAGTACGAAGAAAGTATAAAGCTAGGAGTGGGACTAGATAAAAGATGAAATTCACTGCTATGTGAAAGGCCAGCACAAAATCTATACATCACTTAGATCTTACTTAATCGCTCAACATAGGGGTTTATATAGCTATGAACTGTTTGAAGAAATTATGATGGGGCTTAAGTGGGACTCATGCAGAGCACTGATCTTGTGCCAGCTCATTGCAAAATGAGCACTTACCATATGGAGGAGGATTGCCGTGAGTCTTAGGAGTCATATGGAATACATATAATGAAATGAGAGTACAGGTATAGAAGAGGTCAAATGATGAAGACATTGAAAGTATAACAGGATGAAAGGAAATATTATTAGGAAGTATAAAGAAAATATTTCCAGCTGTACCTCCTTTAAGTAAATGGTAAGTTATGACTCTCCTCAGACTAACATAAAAAATGAAATTAAAAGAAAAAGAAAAAGAAGGTCTCTAACACCTATCTTGTTTATACTAATCAGGGTTAGCTTTATCCTAATCAACAATCTTAGATTCAATCTGAATAATATTTCATTAGCTTTTCAGATCTACCTTTCCTGTCTAGGTCTAATTATATCTAATGGAATGTAGCTCAACTCACTATATTAAATCATTAAAAAAACCCTCATCATTTTAAATGATTATGCGGCCTTGGGAAAGAATCGTCCCTCCTTCCTCTAAGACCTAAAGGGCTTGCCCCAGATACTTGTCATCATTTTTCTCCAGCCTGTTGTATGCTTGAAAAGAAACTTAATATATACATTTTCATTTGTAACCATCTATAAACAGCTCCATAAGTACAAACATAAACATCTGTTCTAATCAATCCTCAGAGAAGGTTACTTATTCATAGAAATCTGCATTCTCTTAGAGGGAGATATTCTTACAGTTTTGTGTTATACTTTTTTGTCTGTTCAGTCTCTTGCATATTCTGTTATTTATAATAGGGTTAAAGCATGTATTGAGCTCTATTCAAATGGACTATGTATGGAATTGCCAATATAGTACCATTCACACATGTTGCAAATATTAGAAATACAGACATATATCACTTAAAGGATGTTTGCCAGAGCAAGACATATTAAAAAAAGATAAATTCAAAGAAAAAATTACAATTATTTTAGGAACAATTAGTCCCAAGGTGATTAGATCTCTGAACAGTGGTAAGGAGCCTTTACTGGAGAATCCGCAGCAGAAAGTAACGTAATGGTTTATCAGAGGCTAGATCCTGGATTTTTAGGAGAGCAGTGGGGCAGAAGGTAGTGAATGGTGAAAGATGCTTGAACATAAGACAGGCTTGAGAAAATGTTACATCTGTATTTCATCCCTTCGTGTTTTGAGCAGCTGTAAGATGTGTCACTTTTTAAGAGCTAAAAATACACTTCAAGAATTCCCAAGAATTTAAGGAATTCTGGGAAAGAGTTATAGTAATAATATTGCAGGTTTTATCACTGATTATTTATCTTGCTGGCAACTATAGTTTTGTACATGTGTGACTCTGGTATCATGAGCCTGAAAGAATAAAGCAGTAAAACATATCAATTCTGTGTTTTGTGTAGTGAAGTTTGGAGAGCAGATGCACTTATCTTAAGAAGGAAGGGAGACGCCCTACTGAGAAATTCTAGGGAATCTTGACTTGAGCTTAGATGTTACATGTGAAGAGGCACGGTAGTCATGTTAAGGTATTTATGCAGAAGAATGTGTTTGCAGCTCTCTTGAATAATCCATCTCTATCATTAAGAAAAAAAGTGGTTAACATTAGATTTCTGGAAATGTGCTATCATGAGTAGAGAAGAGCAAGAAATGATTCATATAGTCTTTTTGTTTGAGGGAAACTATTCCACAAGATAAAAGGCTGTTAAGCTAATTAACTAGGTATCAGTATCATTTTATTTGCTTTGTTCATGTTTGCAAACTAACTTTATTGCTATTTTGTTCTTGTTGTTATACTCGGCTATATATTGATGATAAGAGAACATAATTAATGGGAAAAATTATACTGCAGTCATTGTGTGTGTATTTTGTAACTTTAGTACTGCCCTTTTTGGAGTCTTACAGTCGTTTCCCACTTGCATTCAATAATGGCTTGCAGTCAGGAGCATTGTATTTGCACATTTTTGTCAAAACAGTTTTATCTCTAAAAGATTTTTATCTATATTGGTGGAAAAGTTCTGTTTCTGTTCAAAATTTTAATGTAATTTCTTGTCTCCCTAGTTCAGGCAGTAGAGGATCTTTTTTTCACTGATACTTCCTTGACAGCTGTCTATTTTTCTCATAGTGTGTAAATCTCATTTAATAAAATGCAAAGAGAAAATCCTTGAAATTACATATCTTCCTTTTAAATGAAGGATGCGAATAGCAGCAAATTGGAACAATGTCCATTTATAAAATCATAGAAGTTACTGTTGTTATGCTACATAAAAAGCCATGTCCTGGCTACATGTAAAAGTGAATAGTTAAAAAAACGTTAAATGAGCCCCAGTAGATTTATTAACATAGGAATATATTCTTATCTTCATTCAGAAAGATTTATTTTCCTTACTATCCTCTATAAGGCTGTTATATTTTAGAACAAATGTTAATACTTGTATAAATGAAGTCATAAGATTGTACTAATAGAGTATACTTGTGTATACATTTCCCAGGGTAAATGTATGTTGGTAGTATAATACATTGGAAAATGGTCGACACAACCAAAACCTCAGATTATTATGACAGTCTTCATTATTTCATATTTTTTGTTAAACAACCACTGCCTGACACAGAATTAGTGTACATACAAAATTGCCAATACAGTTAAAAGATACACACGTATGTATATCTTGAATACCAATATATAAAGAAAGGAAGGAGAAATAATAAAGAAAATACACTTTCACTCTTGGAGAGGAGAAAATCTGAGCTTTTCTTTCTGTTCACAATATGTTTATATGTTTTATACAATACTTCGGAAAAATTGTGGAAAATTTATCCAATAATGCTGAAAAATTACTATCAGCCTTTAGGTTAGGGCCAGGAACACAGGCTCTCCTTCCCTCTCTCTTCGTTTACTCAGGAGACTGTGCTTCCCACTGGGTGATAGGCAGGATCCCTCTTGCTTCTTCGGTGGCATCAGGAATCTCGCATTTTCTGATTCTCATCACCCGGCTTCAGCAGGAAGAGCAGACAGTACCTTGCATCCAGTCTGGCTGTCTGAGCAGCTACTATGAGAAATCAAATCTCTATTTTCAACTTCCCAAGAGAATGCTCTAATTACCAAGCTATCAAGAAAGAGACTAATCATAGCAGCTCCAATCCCCAGATTTTTTTAAAGAAAACAGTGATCTACTTTTCCTGTAGAACTAACCTATAGGGATATCTTATGTGCATTTTGTATGTTCAGGAGGCATTTTATGGTCTGCATTCCGGACTTCCGTGATGTCTATTTTAGGCTTATAGGTGACAGTGTGAAATTTGGCCTTTCTTCATCATTTCCTATTGGTTCCTTATATAACGTTCTGCTCAGTGCACTGAATGTCAGAAACCCCATTCTTACTACCCAGCTATCTCCATGCCTTCTAGAGAGAAGCTGGCCACCTTGCTTGGACTGTGAGTTCTATTTTAAAATTCCCTCTCATTTGTGTGTCTTGATCTGGGTCTCACATGTCTCTCTAATTTTACACACCTTTTAGGTACATACTATTCAGCGTGTTTATAAGTCATGGCAAATTCAGGTTGCAACTTTCATATTGAAAAAAAAGACAGATTAAACAGCAGGGAGCCTAGTATTAAAGTGGTGAATTGAGTAGGTATAATTCAACAGAGAGTTGTGCATAACATTTTTCCTGACCTTGGGAAGGTCACTTAAGTAAAAATATTCAAACCCAAGTGTTTAAGACTGCATACTTAAATCAACACTTTGATGCCTGAGTATCTTAGGTTTTCTTGGCAATAGCTAGGACTGTGAGGCACCACTTCTGACAAGCAGACTATTTATTGTAATTTCCAGGTAATAGTTTAGGTATATAATTGTATGCATGAATGTTTTTGTCTTATTATCTGAGATCAAATTGTCCCCTGGAAGAAAGATTTCCCCTTTGAGATTCTCCAGATCTCTTCACCATTTGTTGGTCTGAAGTTTCCTATCACCTCATTAAAGAGGTGAAGAATATGAATCTTACAGATTCAAACAATATATAGGCACAACTATATATCAGCTATGTATATGCAGATTGTCTAGGGCCTTCTTAACTGTTATTAACATGGGCTTTTCCTGTCAGCCACTGTGTATGAATAACCGATGCTTATTTGAAGTAATACACCCTTAAAGTTTATCCATTTTCCTGTAGGTAGTCCTGAGGGTTATGGTAGGAAAATGCTCCTTGACATAGCCTTCAGTATCCTAATTTATAGCTGATAATTTAAAATTTCACTCCTGTTGACTCAACAAGTTGAAAAAATTCAGTACATATAAACCATAGTGCCTGTGCCCAAGGTAATCTTCGTTGCATAACCATACTTTTTCCTGATACTAAGTAGGAATTACTTTCTGTTTTCAGCCACACACCATCTGTCCATTTAGAAATAGAGAATATCCTCCCTACAATGGTCTGGTCCCCAGGAGATCAGTAGTTCAATTTTATATTCTCTTTTCCTGTAGGAATATCCAAATGTGTACTAAGCAAGATGCTTATCTTCACTTCTTTTTTAATATACTTTTCACATCCTCCTCAGAATTCCATTTTCCCTGATTTACTTAATTTTACCTTCACTCCCCTCTTTCTCATAATCTTATGGTGACATTTTCTTTGACAAGGGGCTGGATACTCCTTCACTTGGAGACCGGCTGAGAATGTCTAATGACAGGAAAGGTTTTCTGAGAGTTCTTATAAGGCTGGCAGCACTGAAGGGATGGTTAGCATAAGCACCACTGTATTCAGCTGAAGAAGTCACAAAACAGTCATCTCTGCTGAAGATTTATTTTGTGTGGTGAATACTGAAGCTAAATCCTTTGTTATTATCTTGATCATAAAATGTTCACAGGCACATTACTTATGTTTACACAGTCCCCCTATAAAAGAAGAATATCTGCTTTCCTAAAAGACTGTCCTTCTTTCTAAAGGTCAAAAGGAGTCACTACCATTCTGACACTGTGCACTGAAAAAAATAGATGAGAAAAAGCTGTTATTAATTTCTGTGCATAAATCTTTGCACATTTAAAAAAGTGCTAGTGGCTAAAGCTTGTTTGTAGCAAGAGCGACAGTCATGTAAACGCTGAAAAAGTATCTTTCATTAAAATCCCAGGAAGCAATCAAGAATATTGTTTATTTATCCTTCTGCAACAGTGTAAATGCCAAACTGCCAGTCTCAATCCAGGCAGTTCTACATTCTGGAATGAGTTCATTTTTGCAGTTGTCTTAGCATACTTCTACAAAAGACCAGGAGATCTCAGCATCCAGCTATCACTACTTCTTTTCCTTCTGTTTATATGTATTTTTTGAATTATGTTTCTTCTTAATTATTATCTCATGATTCCCAAATTATGATGCAATGCCATAATCCTGTGCATTTGACATTACAGTCATTTTCAGGAAGATTAATTGTCATGAAACAATAAGATGTAATGTAAGAAAAAAAATCTGGTAGGCATAGTAGTGTCCTTAAAAGAGGAGTTACTTCTGTGGTATTTACAGGTATATGCTGTGGTAATTTGCAGGCATAAAAGAGGAATTCAGAGATTCAAAGATCACGTTATTTTCAGGCTTCAAAAAAATACCGTACTGCTGCAGTCACTTAAAGAGACATTTGCCAAGATACTTTGGTGCCCAAACATCCCAAGGATCTATAAACCTCTAGAAGCATTTTTAGAAGTGCCTATACAAATTAGGCATTGATGTCCCCCAGAAAATAATGGGAATTTAGTTGCATGCATACATACTTCTGAATTTAATTACCTAGTTGAATCCCTGGGCACTACAAACACCTTTGAAAATTGGTCATTTTGAGCCTTCTCTGTATTTGTTTGTTAAAATCTTCATCTTGCAACTACTTATGCCTGAGCGGAGACCTACTGATTTCCATGGAGCTTTCTACACTGGGGTCCACAAGGGTCTGTCAATGTGCAGCAGATTGCAGGGGTTGAAGATATCATTTAGAGACATTCAGTCTCTGGGAGGTTCTCACAAAGGACATTGAACTGAGGGGGTAAAAACTTGGGCTGATTTAGTTCAACCATTTTAAAAAGCATTAAATCAACATGGAGGAATAATAAATAAAACTTGGTGAGAATTACACTCTTGCTTGATTTATAAAAGCTGGTATGGGTATAACTAAGTCTTGAATGCTTGAAAATGAATTACCAGTAAAAAGAAAATGTTGCAGTGTAGAGAGCACATCAGGAAAGATGTGGAAACACCCAGGGAAATTCGACTGAGCAAAAGAGATTTTATTCATCCCCCGCAATGAACAGGTAGCTTTAACTGACACATTTTTTCCTACGTCTTGCATAAATGTTCAGAAAAAGACCGTGGCACGAATTCAGCGAAATGCTTAAACATGCACTAAAACTTAAAGCATGTATGTTGCCTCATTGACCTTGCTGAAGCTGCTCATGAGTCTAAAGTTCCTCTCTCTATTGGGGCCAACAAACACTGCAGTCGAAGGGAAGATTAAAGATAAAGGGTTTGGGAAGTGCAGTCTTCAGTTCTGGAAGTAGTGAAGATAATTATATGCACTAGCAGTGGTTAAACTCCTGGATGTTCCAATTTCTCCAAGCTTCTTTTTTTCAGAACAAGAAATATTTAAGTCCCAGTAATACAGTCAGAAGAGTGTGTAAGACCTCTGTGCCCTGTATTTCAAGATATATTTTTTTCTTTAAAACCTTTGCTTGCAATATTATTTAAAAAAAAATTGTTAATGAAACACCAAAATTATAAATAGAATAAATTATGAGATATAACTGTTGTAAGCATTAAATCCTCTTTGATATTATGCTCACATCTGTGTCTGATCATGAAACTGTTAAAATTAAACACAATTATCTGTAAGACAGCTAGGTTACTTTATAAAATTTAACCTCATTAGTACATGCCTTTTGAATTGTATGTCTCTACATCTGCATTATGGACTGTCTCTAAATTCCTTGTGAGTATGTGTTGAGCAAGGACTATGAATTGTTGAGGTGTTTGTTTTCACTTAAAAAAACCCCAAAACCAGGAGTATCATAACATTTTCCAGTGGTTTTTTTTTTTTTTGATGGTGAAGTAAATAGGAGAGCTTTATGTTCGCATCATGTTCCGTTAACAGCAATATAACACATTTTTCCCATAATTGAAATAAAAAAGTCTTAAAATCTTCTAGCATGCAATCCCTGAGCACAGGTAGCCTAAATGCCTCTCCTGAAGGCTCTGCTTCTATGTGTTGAGCTCTGTGAGGAACAAAAGGCACCTTATACATTTGTTATGGAACGTGGCCGAGCCACAGTTTTGGTAAGACACACTTGTACCATTGTTACAGCTACTGTGATTTTGTTTCAGTACATTTAAAAAAAAAAAAAGAGGGTACAGTTCTCTTTTGGTTTTGAAAGCAAGCTACTTCTTTTTCAAAGGAGCAGTGGGTGTAAATTTTAACTTTCACCTAATCCTAACTGCTTTTGAAATGTTTATGTGCTGAAATCCAGAGCCCTACTGAACATACATTGCAAGCATTAACTAAGAAAACCAGAATTTTAACATTTTTTAAATTAGGTATCTTTTATTTCTGAAAAGCTAGTGCCCAAACTAGCAACAGTAAAGATGTCCAGGTTTCAATGAAATATATTTCATAAATTAGCTTATCATTGCACTGATTTAGCATGCCTAGCAGGTGAAAGACAAAAACATGTGTTATCTTCCCTAGGGAACCTTCAATGAATGTCATTCCAGCTTCATATGTCTTTCTTCTCTCCCCTTCTTGAACTGATATAAAATTCTAATGTGTGCCCTCTGGTTCCATCTTCATTGAAATCTAGCAAAACCGCTGAAGGTAAGATAGTGGCAATGGTGCATGAAAAAAGGGAAAAGGAATACAGTGATTCATAGCATACTTGAAGAAAGTTGCAGTTGTTAACAGTGCTACTTTTGTATGTAGACAGGTTAAAATGTGTCATATATCAGTGTTAAAAAAAAAAAGTTATTCATCTGGGCTATTTTCTCAAAGTTCAGGAAAAAAAGGCAGTAAAACCTATGCCATTTGTATCTTTAAAAATTAGTTCACATGTCTCTGAAAACAAACCAATTCAGTTGCTCCCAATGGTAGCAATAGTGAAGGCAGCGTTTTTACGTGGATTTCCTTGGGTAATTTCTGTAGTTTTGAATAGTGATTTCTCTTTGTTGAAAAGCTTCCACGTGATTTCAATCCTCTTTTGTCCATGGACATCCAAGTTACTAATATACAGTGCCTTTTTTTATTTTGCATTTTTCCTTGGAAATCATCATTGAGAGTAGACATGGAAAACACCCAATAGATCATCCCTGTCAGGATTTTAATTTATAGGCACCACATGGTAAAAGGTTCTTCTGCAGTTTAATAAATTTGCACGATAAAATAGAAAATGTAACCAAATAAGGCAAAATGATCCTGTTAAATATTGAGCAAATCAATAGCAGAAAATTAAATTAAAAGAACGTAATATTCTGTTTCCCCACAGTCACAGTAATGAAAATGAAAGCAGCAATAAAAGAGTCACTCGGAAATAAAATGCTATGACCGAGTTCTTTAGTCCTTCTCTGAAAGGTGACAGGAATATGTTATGGCATTGGGTATGTCAGAGAAGCAGGATCTTGGCCGAAAGATTTGACAGCCCTTCACTGGAACAGCACATAGCCTGTGGAAGTTGGTAGGTCCAACTGTAGTGTTCCCTTTCACAGCTGTGAAAGAGTGAAAAGCATTAACAGCCGTACCCTGCCAACCTAGACGTGCGGAACTGAGACATCACTGGAGTAGCGCTGTGAATTTGGAAAGAAGGCTGTACGAATGAAGTTCCTGCAGGAGCACATGTTTGTGGGAAGGAGTCTGACTTGGTGTGCCGGCTGCCGGACTGGCACTGACGTCATGGAAAGCTGCATGAGTAAAACCACGTGCGGCGCTTTGAAAATGTAACAATGAGCACATCAGGGGAGTGGAACATCCACTGACTTCAGACGGGCAGCATCAGGCTGCACAATTCATCTTCTTCAACCCCTCAACTTCTTAAATCTTCTGCAGCTCCCAAACGCACAAGCTGGTTTTGGGGTTTTTTTCCACTTGCTTTTTGCGGATATTTGTTAAAAAGCAAGGCTGACTTTTAGATGGTAAATCATTGGAAAGACCTTTAAGCCACCCCATTCTTAAATGACTCATGACTGTACACAAGCCACTGTCACCTAACTGTATTTCAGGCTCAGACGACGTTTTAAAATAACTGTAAAGAAATGCAGTTCTGGAGACAAATATTTTTATTAAGGATATTTTCATTGATTCATTGGGCTTTGAATCAGACTGTGAAATTTTTCTTCATTAAACACTTGAAGAAAGAGGGCAGAAATATAAATTATACTGACTGCATAAAAAAGATCGTTAATGTGTTTTTGACAAGCCTGAGAGTCCAGTGTCATATCTGCCTGCAGAGGAGACCTTTCTTCTTTTTCAGACTAGAAATGAAATAACCTACTGCAATTAGTCTTTCCATAACAGTGAGGTTTTTCTTGGGTTTTTGACCCCGTGTTTATGTAGCATTCAATTCACAAGTAAATAACACAAAAGGAACAGATACGTGGGTGTGAAGGTCTTGAGTCACCAAAACCTTTAAGGAAGTCCACAACTTGTAGTGGTAACTGTGGGAGTAATCTTATTGCTCTTCAATGGCATGGATTACGTGCTTGAAGTTAAGCGTGTGTTTTACTGAATTAGCGCTTGAGTTACAGGGTCTGCATTTTTATTATCACAGTACTGTCACTTTCCATATAGAATATTCTAGATCAAATGTTTTAGAGCTAGCAAGTGGTAACAAAATACATTCTTTATAAGACCTCAACATATCCTTATTTGGTACTGAAAAGATGCAAAACTGATTTAAATCTGCTTCATACTGAAGAAAAAAAGCTGGTTCTTCAGTGGGTTAGTGGCTCATGCAGAAAGCAAATTTTAGATAGGTAAGACAATAGGGTATGAAAACAGTGAAATACTCCCACATGTTTATGTGAGCAAAACTAAGTAGATAAATTTTCAATTAATATTTAAAATTAGTGTTCCTTTCTAATATTTGTTTGCTGGTTATAAATGGAACGGAATGCTTTTTTTCACTACTACGTACTGTATATTAAATTATTTGCAAAAGGATCTGAGCCCATACTGAGAGCATTTCTGGACACACTGCAGATAGTTTGGTTAATGTCAGTAACAATAAATCCTACATATTTGGAGGCACACACTCCATATTTGTTAGATTAGAGATTCTGAATGACTGGTAATGGATTCAAGTGTACAGCCAAATAAAGCTGCATTACTCATAAGCATATGTATCCTCATATTCAAATGTAGAAAATCCAGTTAAGCTCCAGCCCTTCTTAGTTCTTCATTCATGAGATGATACCTTTATAGCAAAAGCAAATAAGTAAAAAGTTTCTTTTACCCCAAATTAAAAAAAAACAACATTTTTTAAATATAAGTTGGAAGTTAGTCTTCCACAGATAGCCAATTAAATTATGCTAAAAATGACATTTTTAATTAAACACCAAGGTAAGCATAAATGGATTTCAAAATAATTAATCAAACATCAAAAAATTGAAACCTTTTTCTGCTTGAGCAGCAGAAATGAAAGAACCAGTCTTCAGGTCTCATAGAGATTCAATCTAATTTAATTCTCTGTCTTCTCTAAATAAACATTCCTAAAACCTTTTTTTCATCTGGGGGAATAAGGATGAGAGGGGTAATCAATATTTCTAGCATTTTAATTAAAACCGTTAGTGGAATAAATCCATTTAATTATCAGTTAATGAAATACAAGGTCATTTACCTGACAGGAACTTTGAAGGTGGATTACTAGCTGGAATAAAGTAGAAGAACCCAATGTCACAGCCATTTAGCTTCTGTCAAATTTAAGGTTAAAATCCTTTTAGACTGTTTAACCTATTCTCTACCATTTTCTATTATGTATGTCAATCGGCAAGAAGAAATACATGATCAAAACTTACCTACCTTTAATTTTTCTCCGAAGTTTCTGCCAAGTTTCTATAATTTCTTTTCCATTTCTTGTCTAAAGAAATGCAAAATGCAAATGAATCCTACGGTATTTCTACTTATTGCAGAAGGTCTCCTTCTTGAATGAAGTTATCGTACTGTGCGTGAACTTTGTTAGGAAGTTATTAGCAATTAAACAAACTGAACACAAATGTAGCCAGTGAATACATTTGTTTATGAGAAATACTGATCTTCTCTATTTTTCATCTGTAGTAAAGAAAAATACATAACTTGATTACAGAGGATTTTTGAAGGCTGATGTTCTCATTGCACGTGTAAGAAGGAGAACGGAAACAGAAGGGTTCTCTCTGCGAGTACGGCAGCAAACTCCACATGCTCCTGGTAATGTCTCAATAGGACAGCAAATCAAGTGGCAAACAAAAGTTCTGCCAGAGACCCAAATAGTGAATGTCAGTATTGGCAAGCAGCAAGATCAACAGAGAAAGAGATACTCTTTTCAGAATTCCAGGGCAACCATGCAGGCACAGGAAAAAACATCAACATTTAATTGCACTGTTCCTACTTTGTGGTAGAATTTTGAGTTCGGGGTTGATTTTATGTAATTAGAAATAGGTTATATCAAATTGAAATGGGTACTATTTGGAGTTATGAGTTCACACTAAAAGGGTAGAGTGCCATTTGGGAACGTGCTGAGGTGCACTGCTCTACTGTCTTTAAAAAAAGAAAAGTGGCTCTGTAAATGACATGCCATGTAATATAGTGCCTATCAGAGCCACTGTTTCTAATATTCCAGTGTCTTTTATATTATGGTATTTTAAACGCAGAAAAATAAAATGTAGGTTTTCAAAATTGGTTTGGTGAGTGAACTTCAAAGCTGCATTCTCATATTCATCGTGGCTTTTGTAAGTGTAAGTCACATTTTCCAAATTACTCATAAACCTCCAAGAGATAAAAATAATAGTTATCATTCCAGTTCATAAAGGATGTTAGCTATGTATTTTTGTAGCCTAAGAAAAGTCATTGTTCTTAACAAAAGGACATCGAGTGCTATGTATCACGCACATTTTGCTTTTAGTAATTACAGAAGTGTTCCAGGCGTGTTTAAAGTAGTGCTTCAGAACACGTCAAACTCTATATGGTGCAAGACTGCTCATAACTTTAGTGTGTAATGACAAGTTATGAACTATAGACATGGGAGGCAAAGTTTAATATCTTTTATTAGACCATCTGTTAGAGTCAGAAAAAGAACAGAAAGCTTAAGGGGTGGCTCTCAGCACAATGCAAGCTAGGCAGTTTTCTATGTAGTCGTGACCCTACTGTCTGCAGTTGTCTAAGTCATGGGAAACTTATAGCTGCAAATGAAGAGGCTGGTGTAGGAGTGGCAGATAGTACAGGAAGGCAAAATCTACCTCCCATAGTTGAACAAAACAAATTTGGTCTCCCCAGCCCTTCCTACCTGCGGCGGTATTGGAGAAGCAAGGCTGACATTTCAAGTTCCAGCCCAAGTTATTAACCCAACCCTATATTCTCCTGTTTTCCTCATGAGAAAAGGGGCTATGTCATTCTTAGAGCAGTAAAATTCATTTTTTCCTGTAGCTGGTGAAAAACATTGACAACTCTGCACTTGCTTCCAAACTTCTCTTTGCTTGCAACCCCATACCGTGATATTTATGCTATAGTATTGTTTCCTGTCTTAAAAATATATAGAATATTAGTGTCAGGAATCGCTATCGTTGAAATTACAAGTTTATACTTATATTAATTTTTGTCACATGATTTGTAATAGCATATTTTGCTTGCTTGAAATAACAATAAGAAAATTGCCATTGACTTTGACAGAATACAACCCATCCTTCATTTTCTGGGTTTAGCCTGTTTTGCTAGAGGTGCTGGAAGATTTTGAATGGTGGCACTTTAAAGACCTCACTGGGGGGTGGGGGTGGGGGGGGCAGAAAAAAAGAAACCTTTCAAAATGTCATGAATGCAATGCACTTCCTTCCCTGTATGTTTATAATTCTTTTGTTACTGGAAGAACCTGTACTGTACCTGAATCTTCTTTTACGTGGTTGTTTAATGAAAAAAACCGCTGCCCTGAAGAAGGACATCATACCTACTACACTGACCAGTTTGGGAAGTTGATTTTCATATTTTAAAACTGATGGGTTTAGCCAATTTGGAAGTTGCTTATTTATAATATTGTATGATATGTGTGTTTTTACTGCATTAGGACACTTTTATGTTGTTAGTTCTTACTAAGAGTCTGAATAAGTTTACAGAAAGGAACTCAGAAATGGTGGCACAGGTGAATGAAGAACTGATTTTAATGTGGTAGAATTTCTGGGCCAGTTATTCCCGCGTTTTACTTTGGTATTAAAAGGGAAGCATGTCTCTCAACTTTTTGGTATTGGGACTAATGAAGAGTATAGTGTTTGTAAAATCTATCCACCCTAACTTCAGGCTCAGGTAGGTAGTATGGCCAGCTGTGAACTCCTTGTCATCAGAATCCAACAACATTAGTAGATTACTGCAATCAAAATTGAAGTTTCTCATTGTATCCTTCAGTTGTCCCCATTGTCCAACAATAGGGAGGATTCTTCTGAAAAAGTGAGTGTGATAGGTAAAGCCAGCTATTTCATTATGTTGCAATGATGACCCAAGGATGATTTTCTGATGGGGCTATAGAGGAGCTGGCCTTTTGCAGAGTTATTCCAAGTTCTACAGAGGAACAGGCGTTTCTGTGGCTCCTTGATCATTGTGTGGTCAATACACTGTGGATTCTCCACCTCAGGATGAGGCTACCTTGATTCTCAAGATACTGCTTAGAACTTTTAAAGCACTTTCTTTACATATTTTATTCTCGTTTCTTTGTCACTTCCCATGGGAAGAAAATGTGGAGTTAAATTCCACCAAGTAAATAAGACAAAAATATTTTTGTGGATTCATTCAGTATTACATATAAATCTGAATATGCACAGACCTCGAAGAACTCTGTATTGTGAAAATCCCTGTTGTAAAAGTATTGTCACATTGCTTTACAGAAAACAATAGTTTCCTGATCTCTATGGGTTACTCAGATGCAAGTCAGGACAGATTTTGACTATTTATGTTGGTTTCAGTCTAGCTGTGGTTTTGCAGGGTATAAAATATGGTGAATTCAACAGCATGCCGTGAAAAGCACTCTGCAAAGTATTCTTTTAGTTGGAATGCTCTTTCAATTTCAGGGAGAACTGTCAAAATTCTACAATATGTCCTGCAGAATCCCACCAAATCTGGCAAATAGCACCAAAGAGATTTCTCTTTTTTTTTTTTTTTTTTTTTTTAGCTCGGAGCATTGTAGATTCAGTGTCTGGAAAGCCTTACATTTGAGATGTGTGTGTTACGAATATGAAACACAATGTAGGATTTACTCCCATGGAGAAAAAGTGCTTAAAATTGATTAAGTGAATCTTTCCAGTTTTAAAGCGTTTTTTTGTCTTCATGTTTCTTTCATGAAAATTCTTTCCCGTTTAACAAAAAGAAACAAACAGAGCTCTGATGTGACATTGATGTGGTACTTCTAGGAGCTTCAGAAAGGACATACTCTTTTCTCTGCACATGTACATGCTGTCTTTGAGATCTGCAGATATTTGGATGCAATATGAATAGAGTATATAGTCCTTTAACATCGTCCATTCCTTTCACCACCACATGCAGTGGAGCTTCACAACGTGCAGAAATTGTAGAAACAGATCTAGGTTTCAACAGACTTTATTATTCAAGCCAACAATTCCAGCATCTTATTATGAGTATTGTATAACAGTAATTAGTACATGTTCCACCTCTGTGTATTGAGAAGGGAAACACAGGAAATACAGTGAGTGGATCAGAAATCTTCTTTGTGGTGATAATGAGTTGTAGAAATGGAACTTGCCATATTTAAAGCAAAACTGTCAGGATCATATGGGTAAATGTATAACAGAAGGAAAGAATTAGGAAGATGAAGGTATCTTTGCATTATTTGGAAATGTATTTTGAAAGATACTAATGTTAAATTTTATTTAAAGAAGGCTTGTTAAGCTGGAGCTCTGCACGGTTTAATTTCACAAGTTTGGATGGAGTGTCTTATGTTAGATATGTCTGGGAACATACTATACTTCTAAATAAGAATTTTAACTTCAGATGCAAAATAAAACAGTCCAGAGTCATAAAGACCTTGTCTGTATGAAAGAAATATTTGTGTATTTGGTTTGAAAGCACGAGTGTAACTGCGCTTGTTCAGGTTCCCTTGCTTGTAGAGCTTGAACAACTGTAAATGGGACCTGCTCTGCAGAAAGCCTGGTTTTGAACCAGCTCAGTGATCACTGCAGCTCCCCGATGACTTGAACTCCCAGAGGTGATGATGCTCAGCAGTGGGCTTTGTGACAGAGTAAGACAAAAAGTTTTGGAGCAACAGGCTAGTTCTTCAGGATGTTGTTTAAGGCTCTGAGCAAACTCAAGAAGATGTTCAGTTCGTGTTTGCAAACATGTGTTTGCAGTCATAGGCTTATTTACACTGGGGAGCAGCAAGATGTTAAAATGTTATATATTAAAACAAGCATGATGGGAAACAAAGCTAGTACTGTTGACAGGACATTTATTTTTAAAATGCTGGCTCTGGAAAATTATGTCTTGGTCATAGAATTAACAGTGAACAGTGGATCTGATTACAACTGAATTATTTTCATTTATAAAGCAACTATTTAGATACACACACGCATATATGTAATCTAGATATTTATAAATTTAGACAGAAGTTTTGAAGTATTCTGTGAGCTTTCTCAATATTTTAGATATTCTTAAGAAATCTTTACCACCATTTTAAAGGTTCAGTTAAACAAGGATGTACATTTTATATGTATATTTCTCTTTTTAAAATATCTTGATGTATTTAAAGAAAAAAGAATTGATATATTGTATGATTTACAGTCTTGGAAAAAAATAACATAGTCATAACTTCGCAGTTTTTGTGATGCATGAAGATCAGATTTTTTAATGTTGGTTAATGCTTTACTAATTAAAGTGTGCATGTTAATTAAAGCAGAGGCTAATGTTAATTACCTATATTAATGGAATCTCATGTAGCACCTGCCTGAAGCAATGGGTTCAATTTTCAAAATATCTCAATTAAGGCTGAAACTTTTGATTTGCATCTAGTAGGGTTTCAATTAACTGCATTGCAAACTTAAATAACACACTTAAAGGGATAATATCACCAATCACATGCGGCACAGTGGAATTGGTCGGTTCAATTATTGACTACGGCTATGAGAGCTTTCACAGTTGGTAGGTAAGTACTATGGTATTGGCAAGTGATTATTGTCTAGGGCTGTCATCACTTCTGTGGCTGTTGTAAGAGAGATGTTAAATTGCTGCACTTGGGTCTCACTGCGATTCCATTGTCAAGGGAGACAAAAATAGAATGATGTTTGCTCACATCCAGTGTTTAATGGTGAAGATTCGGCTTGTTCCTCTGAAATAAATGACCACTGTTCCATGACATAGTAAGGCATTTTATCAAATGGGAAAGGAGCATTTGTGATAAAGTGCGCGATGTTGTAGTGTACTTCTCAGCCAAGCCAAGGGATGTGATTGTATTCCCAATCTCTGTTTCAGCCACCACAGCATTACGTGTTGACATAGGAGCTTTTAATGAGCAGCTTCAGGAAGCGATTAACAAAGCACTAGAAATAGATGCAATCATGCTGATTGGAAATTCTACCTAAGCTCCATAAACAAGACTGTAATGTCCTGCTACCATATAACTTTCTATGGTAATTATTCCTGATAGCTCCAAGACTTGAACTTTTAATCTGAGCCTACTCCAGTAAGATACTGATGGCTCAGTTATAATGAAGCCAAGATCCAAAAAAAACATGCTAACTTTTGTTGGTTTGGACGCACAGTTGAAGAATGCATGTAGCGTTCTGTGGTAGGATCCAAATTTTGTTCGTCCATGTAATGCAAAAGTATCTCCAAGAATAACTGCCATGTGGCCTCTGTCGAAACGGACCACTCGACAGTCAGTTTTCAATCGTGCTCAGCAAAGAGAACGTAGAGGACAAGGTTAGCCTGTAGCTATATTAGCAGGATCTCTCACCTGTACCTATATATTTTTCTGCTAAAAATGTCCTTAGGCTTTAGACCATCCCAGTACAGCGGGTGCTGAGTGTCTGTATAATACATTGCCTGTGCCTGTTCATAAAAGCTGTAATATTCTATTGTAACACTCGGGCTTAATGCCTCCATTTTAATTAATGCTATGACAAAAGCAAAAAAAATCTTCACAGCATCAATCAATCTGTTTAACGAATTTGCAAGATTAGAATAAAACCCTTTTACCAAACTGCATTTAAAATATTGTAACAACCCTTGACTTATGAGTTATCAGTTTGTGACCTCTCTTGGGTCTAGCTTAATCAGTGCGTAATGATTTTTGTTGCTATTTTCACTTCTAAGCAGCCTGTGTCCCACGTCATGTTGTAAGGTCATTAGATGGTTTAGAACTCATGTTTTTTTAGTTTCTGGAAACAGATTAAAGTCTATCATAATCTGAGTGCCCAGAATCCTGACATAGTAACACTCAGCTTCTTTAGCAGTATAGTGTTTTTTACAGGTACTCTGTGGCCACAAAGTATTATCTTATTTATGGTTACTGGAAATGTGCATCTTTTAATTAATGCGTTCCCTTGACAGATATTTTTTGTAGTAATTGAACTTCAGATTCCTTGAGCATCTTATTTTAGCTGCAGAAAAGTCGCATTTTCATGGGTCAGGTGTTAAAATAAAAAGATGCAGTAGGTATGCATATTTTACTGTGATATGTTATTGTCATCTCAGTTATACTTCCTAATATTTTTTGAAGGAAAAAGATTAAACGATGCAACTGTATAGTCACATGAACATTTGTTACAGCATATGTCACTTTTGGACATCTACATCTTGAGAAGGGCAATTTTGCTATTCTCAGTCTGCTTTGGACCTGGCGCCTTTTCCTCGTGAAATGAAAATGTTTGTCCATGCCCGTTTAAATACCTGTCTAAACTTAAGTAAAAATAGCCAATGTCTGCTGTTTGTTGGACTTTTGGTAGCATGGAATACTGTAACAATGAATTTTGTATTAATTTGTCAGTTTTAACTACACTCTAAATGAGAAATAATACAGTAGCAAACAGGCAGTATCTTGTGTAATGGTCACGTCTTTGATGAAAATCTGTTGAAATCATTGTATTTACAAGATTACTGAGCTTCGGTCTCTCTGGGTATTAGTTGGCCCAAAGGCACTTAGCCAATTAAGGCTATTGGAAAAAAATGAAAGCTATCCAACCTGAAGCTTTCTGAAAGGAATCTTTAACACCATTTACTTCTCTTGCTGTATGGGGACTATAATACAGCATTTGGGTATACTTGGTTTGGTTTTATTTAGCTGAGGTGGTTTTGTTAGGTGTGAGAGAGAGAAAATAGTTTAATTAATTGTTCAAATTACAAAATAATATTATGTAACAAGCATCATGAACAAGTGATTCTACAGTATCATTTTATTAAGGAACAAGGAAGAAGAAAGCCATGTAAATTTGGATGGATTTTTGTCAGTGGTGATCTGAAAGGCACACCTGTAAAGTTCTGTTCTTACGTTTTGGCATATGTACTCCTTCCAGAATGTTTGTTTTATGAGTAAGTGAAGACCTTAGGAGCTTTAGCCAAATCAGCTCTGCAGGTTTGGCCTGGAGTCATGACAAGTTCCTAACAATGGTCTTGGGGAAGAGTAAACCAACTACAAGTACGTAGAATGCAGTCTGTTATACCGTGGCATTTTCAAACAAAAATGGAAAGAGCAAATAGGTTGAATTGTGTGAGATAGTCATGGGCTAGAATATGTGGTATATTTTTTAAAGGTTTCACATAAGACCCAATTATGCAGTCTTTACTCTGGCAAAGTTCCCTTTTACACTGTGGAAAGCTTTCCTCAATACAGTATCTAAAGAATTTGAGTGCTGGATATTGGCTTTTCTTTTAAAGTTATTTTTGGAGCTTTGACACACATAACATAGATGTTAATCTAAATCTACCTTAAAGTGCTGAGATAAAAGGTTTCCACTAAATTTTGTCTTGATAATGCAATAAAGTGTTATCACATTAGAATCCTTGTCAAAGTAAGGTGTCTAAAATGTTTCTGAAAAGGCAGCATTTGTGAAAAAAAAAAAAAAGAAGTTTTTGTTGTTAGAAAAGGTATGTCACTTTTGTTATATTTTAGAGCTTTAATTGTTCTGTTACTTTGTCTTAGCCTTGAACAGTCTCTATACATGAGTGGATCATATCTTAATATTTTATATATATAAACTGAGGTTTTTAAAAATAATTTTATATCACATCTGTTTTTACTGCATGTTGCTGCATGTCTCTAGAGGCATACAGCATTTTTATTTTCAAGTAATTTTATATTAGTTACAGTCTCCAGCTGTTTTAGATATAGGATCATTTCCTGTTGGTACAGTTTCCAGGACAATTCCCTTTCTTTCTTCTCAGAAGAATGAGAAATTTAATTTAACAAAGACATTCTATAATTGCCTTTGTATCTAGCAAGGTATCTAGCAATCTAAATATTTTATTTTATTTAAAACATCTGTCTACATAATATCATATGACTATACAAGCCTATATCAGCCTTCTGAAAGACAGCTGCTGCCACTTTTATTTAATTTATAAGAGACCAACAAAATTGCTCCTTAAGATAAAGCCCGTCTGCCACTGAGTCATATATAAAAAAATTTTGCAAGATGAAAATTGCTTGCATTTACAGTTCTTGTTAAACTAATCTAGGTCTTTTTCAAATTTAGAAGCATCGTTTTTCCTTTTCCCTCACCCCTCCCTACCCCCCCACATTGCTATGGAAACATAGGAGCTTTACATATACATATTTTAGAAGCTTGTTTTATTAAGATTGAAGGTACATTTCTTTAGAAGATGAAATGCAAACTAGAGTTGCATCTTAGTTGCTTGCTTGTGGGATCTATTTATCTCTTGCTATCTTCATTTTCACAAAGATTTGGTGCAAATTATGCTGGTCAGTATTTTTCAGAAAAAGTATAGGGGAAGTGATAATGTCAGTGTAGATCTTTATTGGTTTTGTGTTACTAAGCTTTGTTTGCAGTGATTGTAAACTGTTTCTTTGTATGAAGCAACTCATACTGAAAATAAAATGTGTAATAGATAGTATCAATTTAGGCACAGCAGCCGTCCTAGAAAAATAGACATAGGCATTCTACAGTATGACTAAATAAGACAAGTTTACCTTTTCCAGGGAAGTAATCAAAATATTCCTCTTTGGAGAACTAAGAATATGAAAGGAAAATGTTTATGGTTCCCTACTGGCACACAGTTATGATTGACAGGAAAAACCAACATGTATGCCACATGAGACATCTTGTTCAGGAACTTTCAGGAGGGTAGTAAATTGGTGTTGGCACAAACACAAAAAAATAAAATGACTTGATTCAGCAGTTTTCAATTCTAAATCCCCAGGCTCCGAAGAAAGGAGTAAATATTCATCAAATGATCAAAATTTATATTGATTTTTATTCTGCATTAGCAGCTCAAAGTCAAGATTCTTGACAGGGTGGATGTCGGTTTGAATGATTCTCTTTGAAATAAGGATACAGACACTGGGCTGAGTGCTACTGTGCATTCCTGAACCATAGGAAAAGGCTATTAGAACCCTAGGAAGCTAAATTTTTTAAAGAATAACATAAAGGCATGCTTGTTCTGTACTGTTTTGATAACTAAATTGTTGTTATTAGTATGTAAAGTAATTCTTGTCATTCCTGCTTTACTCCATCCTTTCCATTATCATCCAAAGACAACTTTTCTATAGTACTTCAAAGGGGAACGGTAGTTCATGTACTACAGTAACCCAGTTAATATCAGTACTTCCCAAAGTAAGTGTATTTTAGAGTGAAGTGCTAGTCTCGCGGAGCAAAGGGAGCAAAGATTGTATCTGCGCATTATACATCTTTAATTTTGCAGTTTCTGCCAGGGAGTAAATAAAGATCTTGGGGGAGGGGGTGAGGGAAAGAGGATGGAAATCCAGGGGAAGAGAATGTGAGCATGAATGCAGCACTGAAACACAAATGTGATGACTGTGATTACCGAGCTGTGAGATTTAATGAGAAAGCCTGTATTAGAGTGAAGTAGAAAATCATAACCGTCACCTCTAGTCTATAGGGGTATAATTGGATCTCAGCCCCCAGCAAAAAGTAAATAAATAAGTTAGTGACATTTTTAACAAACTTAAATAAATTGAGAATAAAAGGGGAAGTTATCTCCATTACTGTACTGTTGCAGTGTACTTGGCGTGTCTTAAGTATCTCAGCTTGCATTAAAATGACATTCGTTGTCGTAAAATGGAAGAAGGGAATAATAAGTGTGTGGTTGTGGGGGGGGGGGGGCGTTTTAAATAAAAAGCAAAGTGAAGCAGAAATGCTGTAACTATCAAAGTGTTAACAAATTTCCCAAATGTCCTAGGTGCTTACAATTCAGCAAACATCTTTAACAGCATAGCTTTAAAATTAAATTTTACAAACATTATGGGTAATGCTTTAATAGTATGCAAATTGCAATGAAGTCAGCAGCGGCAAAGTTGACCTCTCAGCAATACAAATATTTTATGTTTAAAACAGTTATCTTTTTACAGTTCCCCCTACCTCAGTAGGTGTCAGGTACTTCAAGAGGCTCCTCATCGGAGGATCATAAATAAAGGAGCAGTAGTCTGTGCCTGTTTTTTATACGTGGCAAGAAAGTTGTACAAATCAATGTATTAAACTACATGTTTTGCTGTTGCTACAATAATTAACAATATTTTTACTAATATTTTTTAAAATTTCCTCAAAATTCTTTTTTGAATGTTCTGTTTCTAATGTTCCTCAAAAACCATATATATATCTCACATATATATGGATAGGAAAAATAATGTAGAGAGAAAAACACTTAGCCTGCATTTCCCTGCCGTTATTAAATAAATCAATTAAGTATCATGAGGTTTTTATCCTCCTTCTTAGTCTGCCTATTCTTACTTAATCTTGCAGAGGAGACAGAGTCCTGTGTTCATATCTGCACAATTTTATATCACTAATAGTTCAGTGTCTAAAAAGTTATTGAAAAAGAAAAATATAACTTCTCCCTGTAAGAGGAGAAAAAGTGATCTTAATTTAAAAAAAAAAAAAAACCAAAACCAAAAAAAACCCAACAAAATGCCGCAAACCACTTATATTGGGTAGAAAGAAAACATTCCCATCAAATATAACATCAAATAGACTATCTAGGCATGGAAAGAATCTCCTTCAATTTCAGAACAAGCCAAGTAAACATTCAATGAGAGTCTTTGAGGTACATTCAGTGTAGGAGTTTGGACTTGAGAATGTTTGACAGTAATGAGCCTCTCAAAATATCTGACTCAAAATATTGAATCAAAAGGAGACTTTAGCTCAAAACTTCTGCAGTTTTGTGAGTTTGGTTTGTATAAGAAATTGAGGAACTAGTGGCTAAACATGTATATATATTTGTAATGATTAGGTTTATAAATATGAAATATTTTTCAAGCATATAGAAGTTTAAAATGGAGCTACTAAGAAAAAATCAAACTGTTCATGCACCTTGTAAAATAATTACCGTGTAACATGCTCACAAATGATAAAATATTACAGAAAAAAGATTTTATATTTTTTCTGTAATATGGCATCATCCTAATAGTCATTTCTACATTTTATGTAGGTTCCTTTCAGCAGAAATATCAGAATTATACAAAAATCTCAGCTCATGGAAACATATCAAAACATAAAACACGAGTACTATTACAGTACAGGAAAATTAATTAAAAGTCAATGTGTATTGCCAAAGTGACTTCAGATTCATACATTGCAAGTTTAAAGAAGTAAATGATTACCTTGTATTTACTGCCAAATGAGGTTTTTCAATATAATAAATTCAGATAACTTGGAAGCTATTTTCTACAAATAAGTGATTGGGTTTCACTTCACTGTAAGGCAGTACAGCTCCCAGCAGTGAGAAAAGAGATTCTTCCAAAATATGCACAAAAGTAGATCTTTGAGCAAAATTTCCAAGGAAAAGGCTGCAACGTTTTTATATTAGCTCAGCCATGCCTTCCTGGGACGTGTTGGATAGTTTTCCGTAGGAGGTATTGGTTTGGCAAGACCTACCTTGCCTCATTATTTTTAAACAAAAATGTACGTGTGACTCTGCTGCAGAGAGGGGGGCGGAGGAATGTGCTCCGTCACTCTGGAATTTCTCTTGCACATACATGATGTCCTGAATTCGGAACAGTGCTAGCCTTAACCTAAAAAGCATGGCAACGTTGAATGCCCAGCCCTAGAGATGCAGTTAGATGTGCAGCCTGTCTGTGTGGTTTGGTACACAAGTCTTTTAGAGAGCACGACATTTAGGAATATCAGTGCTTCGGATGATAGGCAAACTCTTTCAGAATCTCTTTTTAAGCCACTTCATTGCTCTAGAAGTGCAAACAGAGGGAATGATAGGAACAATCAGAACTGTGCAAATAGTGGAGGTTTTAATTAAGTAAGATTAAGTTTACAATTTTAGCACATTGAGGAAAGGCTTTCTGCGTCTGACTAGTCTTTCCTCTTCTTGACTACTTGGGCATCTCAAGGCTGGCCTGGAAAAGTATTCAACCTTGTGTTTAGGTACAATGTATCTGTGTTCTGACCTCCTATAACAAATTGTTTTCTCTGCCGGACAGGAAAGAAACCAAGACAAAAGGTTGTGTTGATGAATTGCTACTTCAATAGGACAAATTCTTCTGGGTTTGTAAGAATGGGACTGTTTGGGCTTGCAGTTCTTGTGGCATGCAACAAGATGTCCCTGAAGGAGCTGGAAGGCACGTGGCAGTTCTGATGAAACACACTCTAACCGCTGTGTTGATGGGTTCAGCTGGACATGCATCCTTGTTAATTTGTACATTCTGCCTGGTTTTAGAGATCACTGTTCTGTCATCCCAGCCCTTTCTGTTGTCAGCGCAACCTGTTCCCCACCTGGCCCCCAATTGTTGCAATCCCTTCTTTTGCGCCCTGCCTGTCACACTCTTGTTCTGGAGGCTGGAGATGCAGACCTGCAAGACAAGAAAACTAGCAAAAGTTACTGGCCATTGTTCAATTCCCATTCTTACAAGGACTTTTTTTTCACCTTGCAATTTTGGGATGCTATTGTCAGAAACTATTCACAGTCTTCGAAGGCTCTAGCGAGGTTAATTCTTTCATACTTTTCTTCAATGCTTTTTGGTATTTGTGATACAGGGAACTTCTCTGGGTACATAACTGAGATCTATTTGATGCACAGGGCATGCCACGCTCCTGTGTTGTATTTGATGTTAGAGTGAACAGAACCAAAAGCAGGGGGACAGTCAGGAATTAGACACCAGAGGTCCAGATTTTAAATTAACAGCATGATCAGGACACCTCCATGGATTTGATCAGACAATGCTACTGAGGCCATGCTACTGATTGCATTTGCACTCCACAATCCTAAGTCACAGGTCATGTTCCTAATCTTTATAACAAAACAGCAAAAAAAACTATGTATATCTGAAAGCCAAGGGAAACCCTGTAAAAAGTTATTGCTGTTATTTACAGGCTTTTTTTTTTTTTTTTTCTTTTTTTGCCTCTGTTATTTCTGATGGCTTTGGGAACTGCATGAAGTTGTCTTGCTATAACACAGCCGTACTCTATCTAAAATTTCATTTTATGCCTCCTATGGACAGACTTAAAATTCACTGTGCTGTTACAGCTGTTAGTTAAACTCTACGATGAGTTTAAGTACCTTGATAAGTAAGAATGTTGTTGCCTTGTAATTTTGCTCAGTCTGTGTAGAGGTTTGACATTGTTGTGATGGTTTTAGTACACTGAAAAACAAAGTGATAAAGTTATTACTAATATAAAAGCATTGCTGAGATTTATGATGATAAAAACACTTTGCTAAGATTTTAACTGGTAACAAGCATACCCTGATTAACAGAATTAATTTCCTGCATGATCAAAACACAGCATGTCCTTTGTAATAGGACTATCAAATGTTCAGCTCTCAGTAAACTCATTTTATGATATAGGATTATTTTTTAATCTGATTCAGTCCTGAAGAGAGTGTGCAAGATGGAAAGATGAAAGAGGAAGGGGAACCAAAAGCAGCAAGGGCAACAGACTAAGAAAGCAGTCAACTGCAGCCAGGTCCTTGTTTTAATTATGCAGAGGGAGGCGGAAAAAAGAGAAAAGGAAAAAAAAAACACAACAGAAGAGTTACCATCCTGCTTCAAGAACAGAAACAAATGCCTACACTTAGAGTAGAAGAAGTACTTCCAAGAAGTCTATTGAAGTCCAAGAAGTCTAACAATGCCAGGTGGTGGATTTGATGATCTTAAAGCTCTTTTCCAACCTAAATGATTCTATGATTCTGTTATACAATGCCATTTAAAATGCCAGAGTGACATCCTGGAAGTACTGTTTTACCCTAGGTGTTTTCAACAACAGAAGACCTGTTGGCTGGCTGTGGGGATGGAGTGGTGGATGATCAAGTCTGTCTGTATAGTGTCTTTGGTCAAACTGTTGCCTGCCAAAGAACACTTTCTGTAAGCTACATCTCCATGGAAGATATTTTGAGCCATGTACTCCTCAACGTAATTTTATTCAGCATCAGAATTCAGCTGATTTTATTCAGCAACAGAGCCAGGGTCTGTTTCATGTCCTATAATAAAACCTTCTACACAACTTTATAATGTGGAGAAATAGACAGTATATTCTGGCAGAAAACAACAAAAGGGGTGTGAGGGCACAGGTAGGACCACATAAACACCGCTCTGATCAACTTAATTCTGGTAAAGAATTGTTCCTGATTTTGTCTCTGATATTGGTGAAGAAATTCACCAATTACAAAGATAAAAAGAGTGCCAAGCTGGGATTTGCATCCTTTTAGAATGGTGCAGCTGAGTTTGCACTGCTATAAAATATACATATGGGTGAGCCTTCTAAGTCTAGATGCTGCATAATACCATCTGACCACCTCCTTGTTTGGTGGAAACTGGAATTTGTGCTATAATTTAAGAGACAATGTTTTTATCCAACGTAAGTTCAGCTAATGACAGAGGAATTGAACGATGTCTGTATTTCATATGTAATTCTATAGTAATTACAGTTTAGTATGGCAGTGGTATAGCTTTTCTACAGCACTGTAGAGAAAGGATAATGCAAGATAGGATACTTTCATAATTCAAATTCAACTGAATGTATTATAACTTGTACATTTAAAACACAGAATAGTTTGCTTACAGTAACATAGTTCATAACAAAAGACTTGTGCTCCCTAGGAAACAGTGCCTGAAAATACTTTCCTTTCAACACCAATTCAGTGATATTTATTCTAGTACATTCCAGTAGAAAAAAATTTTGCAGCAGAACAGTACTAGTGTTGAGTTCTCATCTCCAGTTTACATTGGTGTAAATTTTGAGTGTCTCGTTTGACACTCTGTATACAATATAACCTTTCAGTCTCCTTCCTTTCACAGTAACAGCCATTATCCCTTGTCTTTTCTTTCTCCACTTCAGAATAAGGTCATTCTAACTTGTAGGTCTAACAAGAAATACAATGTATTTTCATTGATTTGTATTGTCACTGATTACCCCTTCGTGTTATGTAGTGATCTGTATAGTAAAGGACATTCCATGTTGTCATGCAAGGCCGGTCTTAAGGAACAGATTCTGCACCCCAGGCTCCCTCAGTTTATTTATAAGGTCTTGCTTTTTAGAAAATGAGCTTTCTGACAATAGCCTTGAAAATATTTACCGTTATTAATCGAATGCTAGAACAGAATATTTGGCACTAGCATAGAATTTTTTCACTGTTTTTCCCCAGAGACTACTGTTTTTTCATAGTCTTGTTCAGAGATTCGATCCTCCAGGCTCGGGAAAATGAGAACATTTTGTCATTTGATTATTGGAAATATCTCAGTTTAATTTACAACAGAATATTATAAAATCATTCCATCCTGGCAGGACAGTGACTGTTAGAGAATATGTACAAGTGTGCAACCAGACTATCACCAGCATCTTTATTGTGTTTTTACTGCAAAAATGGTCGCTAAGAAGAGGACTATAAAGTGGAAAACAACTGCTGAGTATCATTCCTAGGCATTTTTTTTCCATGTTCAATTTTTCACTGATTCTGCCTTGCTACATCCTCTGAAAAAAAAAGAAGCAGATGAATTCCACTTCTAAGATGTGGCAGTAAGAGTCAATGAATGATTGCCTCCCACCCAATTTGTATTACATATATTTAGGATGATGCATATCTCAGTAGACTTTCTCAGGATTTGCTAGATATCCATGTCCATAGAGGTGTGTTTGTGATAGAGATTAGGTTCTTATGTTAAGTAACAAGAAAGACTATGTAAGGCAATCTGAAAACGCACACTTAAAATAAGCCAAAAGGTAAAGCAAGTAGCTTTTCTATACTTGATTAGCAATTAATAAGGTTGCTGCTTTATTCTGCCAGAATGCTGCAAAACTAGTCCTTTATTATCACTAACGTTTTCAAGTTGAAAACAAACTACAGTAGATTTGTTGCATATCTGTGTTGTGTACTATTTTCTAGATTGCATCTTGTGCCTGTTAGTTCAGCTTCTGCAGAATGTAGGTTTTTGAGACTTAAACTGATCAATACCTACTCGAGGTCTTCAAAGCCTCTTTGGATTTGCAGTTGATACCAGTAGAACAGGGACAAAAAAAAAATCCTGAAGTACAACAGTGAGATAGATGAATTCATACAGAAAAGGAATCAGAGACATCCATCTGAAAGTCTACACTGCCTGAGTTTGAGTTGCTGTAAGTATTCACAATTGTTGAAGACAGAAATTGGGTTTAAAAACAAAAATAGTTGATTTATGAAGGGATCATATTTCTGAGATACAAGAACTGGGACACAATTGCTTGTATTCAGGATTCATAGAGTATGATGTTGCTGGAGTTCATAATCCTCCGTACAAGAGGGCCTGTGAGGAAGAAATAGTGAATTCTTATCCATCCTTCTCCATACTTACTTACCCTTTCCATCCTGTTTTTTCTTTCTTCCACTATTCCATTTCATCCATCGTTTACTTCTCCTGTTTTCCATATGCATTGATGATTTGCTTATTTACAAATATTTTTGCAAGAGAACAGAGAATTAAAGATCTGTGAAAAGCTGCTTTCTTTATTTTCCCCATTTCTTATTTTAAAATGTACAGGAAATTATATGGAGGGAAATTACAAAATGCTAAAAAATGTGCCTCTCAAGTATTGGGATAGCTGTGCTATTTGAGAAAGCATGTGTTCATATCGTTCAGAGATGGGCTTTAATTCATATGTGTCAGGTTGCAGAGTTGAAGCAGCTACATGTAAATTCCCTTCTTTTGGAGTACTGGGTTTGGGGGTGAGGAGGGGGTTGTATACCTAATTTCAACAACAGCCAAACAAAGCAAAATAAAAATAAAAAATAAAAAAGCACCCAAAACCCACAGGAAAAAAGCAAGAATTACTTATCTTGATTTCCAAACAGCCTGAAAATGGGGGAAATTATTTGCTTAAAGTTTTCCACAAGATTTCACTGCTAGGCTTAAAACAATCACAGAAGACTTTAATTGATAATGTAATTGTTTTATAAAGTTACTGGCCACTTACAACAGGAGTTTAGACTGAAAATGGCAGTCAATCATAGCTAAAATAAAAACAACCAGTGAATAACTGCTTTCTGGTAAGAATAAATTAAAAGAACAAATCCATAGCCTTATGTGGACAATACAAAATACTGATCTGGAAGATTATCCTTACCGGTGAAGAATCCTTCCAGAGAAGAAATTTGACCAAAACCCCCTGTATACTATAGAAAGGGATTGTTTATCAGCTTAAAGGGAAATGTACGTGGGAGTGGAAGGGGAACAGGAAGGTGATGATGTTTGGGAAGGTGATGGTGGTGTTTGTTTGCTGCTTTTGGTCATTTTGGAGTTATATAAACAGCAGTTTTAATTCTAGTTTCTGAAAGAACATAGTTTATAGCTCTCTCAAACCTTAACATTTTACTCTTAACTAACTAACTAGTTAGTCTTGTATTTAGTTAATGTTTCTTCATTTCCACTATTTTAGACTAGGTATGGAAGTCTTATATTTATTTTGTGTACACAATAAAAGATCTGCATGATTTACTTGGAATTTTTGTCTTCTATCTCCTTGGAAAGTTGCTAGTATTTTTTGTTGGGTTTTTTAATTTCTCAAAACCATAATGGGTTTTATTGCCAAACATAAGAAATCTCACTGTAGAAAACAACCGAGAAAGCTGTAAATGTTTGAAAGAGAAATTTTAAAAGGAAATGGAATTTCCAAATCAGCTGCATTATTATTCAGCAAAAATTGCACCAAGGCAAGGCATAAGCAAATATATGTAACTGTTATTACCACAAGCTTATAAAGATACTCCTGCCTTCCTTCAGACTTCCCGTACTGACATTCTTTGGTCCCTACTTCCCTTCACTTGCTTGCGTTTTTCCTAGATTTTGCAGAGTTCCCTTCTCTCTAGCCCTTTCACTGCTTTCTCTTTACAGCTGCCGTTGTTTCATAGATTGGTAACTGTGTCGTGCTGTCAGCAGCCGAGCAAACTCCTCGCTTCCCTGCCTCCCGCAGGAGAAAATGCCAAGAGTCCTTATACGAAATTTCCTCCATGCTTGTTGCGCTTACTTGCCATAGCACCAAATGGTTAAAGAGGAATTCTCCTCCTAATGGAAATAAGAGTACATAGTTACACAGAAGTAGCAGGTTTTGAAGCATTATCAGAATTCATAATGCTTTTTTCTTTTGCTGCAGCATATTAAAAGAAAACAATAGCATATTGGTCCCAAAGTGCTTTTGAACTTACTCTACCCTCTGTTCTTGGTCCTATTCCTAGGGGCAAGTGTGGCAAACAGCATATTTCATCCTTTTATCATCTGGTTCTCTGCTCCTCAGAATCAAACTGATCACCACAGCTGCAATAAATAAAATGTCTATTCAATAAGTTATGATGCCAAATATTATTCAACATTCTTCTGGCCAGGCAGAGTCTGATGGAAAACAGCACATCTCACTTATTGCCTTTTTCTTTGCAATCAAAATTGCTGAGTAATCAATGGACACCAGATTGCGGAAGCAGAATGTGAATAATGCCAATTTGCTTGGTGGTGTTTACACTTATTTAAAACAAAAATACCTGTAGCAATATGTCTTTCATTAATTAAGAAGCACAGGCAATGTGTTAACAATATCAGTCTTGAACCCTGTGAGAAATGTAATTTTATGTATCTACCTGTTCTGTCATAGTGCGTTTTCTTTCATGTCCAGACATTTTTATGCAGCATTTGATTGGATATATGTCTCATGAAATATATAGCACATTCTCTGATAGAAACCTAAGTAGTTCAGTTCTAGCGTTTGTGAATACACTGTGCTTTTATCCGACTTAATGCTTCAGCCTTTTTGACTGTCATGCAAGGAGAAAAAGGATGGTGTGAGTCATTTGCTTAAAAATTATTGCAGTCCAAAAGTATTTGTTTTAAATGCATTCTTTCTGATTTATTTTTTTTTAAAGTTCTGTTGTGTTTGCTTTTCTCTTTGTTTTCTTTCTCTAGGCTGAGGTTCAACTATGCTATCTGGAAGCACAAAGAGATGCTGTTGAACAGATGTCCTTAAAGCTGTACAGTGAGCAGTACAACACTAGTAGCAAGCGAAAGGAAGAGTTTGCTGATATGTCAAAAGTTCACACAGTGGGAAGTAATGGGTAGGGAACTATTCTTTTTGTTGTTTTATTCTCACTGATCTGTATTTTTTTTTTTACATGATATACTTTTTCTTACTTCTAGTTAACCAGGTTTTTTCTTCCTAGGCCAAGAGGCAGGGGAAAACTCTCTATATATTTATTTTTTCACGTATGAATGCAAAAAATAATGGGTTCTGGATAACTTATCCAAATCATGGTTTGTTCACAGGACTACCTAACATTATCTAATAGCAACCCATTATTTTGATTTCAAAAAATGTAATGCGTCCTTTCGCTTAAGGTTTTTCTCTTCAATGGCTTCTTGTCTTCTGATTTCTTAGCGTCTTCCAAGCAAGCATCTTTATAATGTATTAATACCTCTGCAATACGATTCTGTATAGTTATTATTCTACTAGTGACAAAAAAAAAAGAATGTGAAGCCATTCGTTTGTAGCTTACCAGTTCAAATATCCCAGTTTTGTACGTCCAGAAAGCTTTAGTTTTGACTGTTTTCCCTTGACTTGGTCTTCTCAGTCTGTTTTTTAATAAATGTAAACACACTTACCCAACCCCCCCCCCCCCCATATATTATATATGTAATTGTAAACATAAAGCACTCTTTCTTAATAGTTTGAGAAAAAAATCTTGGACAAATTAATCACTGGACTATGCTAAAATGAAGTCTTGCTACCCCTCCCTTTTTCACAACCAAGAAAACTTAGAGTTTTGATTTAAGACTTTTTCTTGAAGATCTTTTGAAAACTGTACCTTCCAACTGCTAGCTCCCCTAAATGAACATAAGAACATACTTGTGAGTTCATAATAGTGTGGGCCAAAAGCAGTTTGAAGGAGTCAACTGGTGTTTATTGTTTGGGTATACCATCCTGGTACAGTTTTTCTCGTAACCAGTAAATACAGTAGAACGTTTGCCTGCAGTTTCCTATGCAAGGGAAGTCTTTGACCAAGGTGTTCATGAGTTCTTTATCTCCAGAACTTCCTTTTCCAATTCTTAACTCAATGTTGAGGTCTTGGAAACACACTTTTATTAAATTACCGACTGTAAAGATAAATGAGCCTTGTAAACATCCCCTCTTATTATACGGAAAGATGACTGTTTTAGAAAAGTTGATGTGGGCTAATTATGTAGGATTACTGAGATCTTGATTACATATGCAGAAATCTGTCAGATTCTCAAACACGACAGTGCAGCTAGTGCCAACCATAAAAATAATTTGTTCGGAATTGGTGTGTATATAAATGTGCACTGGCGGCTACATGTTCAAAAACAGCTTCTAATTTCTCAGCCACAGTTGAATGTGAGCAAGACTTAAGGTTGGAATTCTGTGTGGGACATAAGACAGTAAGACATCAACAAACATTTGATTTATTGAGGGTAGGGGATATAAAGCTTTAAGTCTCATGGAAAAATCCAGTCTGTAACACTACATACCATATCCGTAAAGCAAATAGGCTCTTAAATGCGTTTGTTTGCACTTGTAATTACATGCTTATTACTGGAAATGGTAATTACTAGTGTTCCCTGTCTTTTCTGTGCTGTGGCCACTGTTCTGGGCCCTTACGTCCATCCCAGCCCTTAGAGGCTCAACAGTGGCTTAAGGGGCCAAAGGACTGGAGGAAGACAAATGCAATACCATGTATTCAGCCATTAGAGAAGCTGGGGTGGGCTGAATTCCGGTGGAAAACTTGCAGTTGAACTAGTCTGTGGTATTGCATTGAACACATTGGAAATACCTTTCAGCTCTTAGAAAATACAGTTGATACAACATTTCCCGACTGCATAAAAACTGTGGTCAGAAATTCCACAGTAGGATGACCTAGCTAAAGACTGAGACCTCTGCAGAGAAGGGGGCATTTAGACAACTGGGAAAATAGGAGTATCTATCCATTAGCTGTTGTGGAAGGTTGGTCTGGGAGAAAGAAGAGTGTCTGCAGGGAGAACAAGAGTTACAGTAAATGGAGAATTGTTTATAGACCAGAGGGAAAGATTTGGGAGGTGGCTTTGTGTAGGAAATAGCTAGATTGAGACAGGTGAGGAAGTATCTGCAGAACAGGGTGATGCCAGCAGGTGTGTAAACAACAGATTTCCCGCAGAACAGCGATGCTGTTACAAAAGCAATAGAGAGTATTGTCGTGTGTCTGCATGGAAATGGCTAAAGTGACAATGAAAGAGAAGAGACTGAATACTCACTGAAGGAGAACACCACCTAGCCAGGCAGCAAAAGGTAACCGAGGGCAGTTGAGAGCAGCTGTAAGACATTACAGCAGATCTGGCTGGAGATACCAAAACTGGGAGGAATTTATACAGGTACTGTTGAGAGATATGGTTACAATCTTTAAAACACCATGGCACAACAGATCCTGGCATCTTGTCATCACCTAGTATTGGGCCTTCACAGATGAAGCTTTGAGATAAATGCAGTAAAAGGGGCTTCAAGTATGCACAGAATGTAAGGCAATTTTAAAGCTGTTAAAGTCACAACTCTGATTTCCCCTATATCCTCCTAAGAAAAAAATGGTGTGTGGAAAGAAGTTCCAAAAAATGATGACCTGGAATCTTGAAAGAACTTTTTGTCTGGCTGAATATTTTTGGTAGGCATACCAGTGTGTTTACAGTATTTCTCAATACCATGTAAGTAATGCCATCAAAGAAATAATACGAACTGGAAGTGTGTGTTAAACATGGGGAAAAACGCTGATGGAAATAGCTTCACATTCCCTTTTATTTATTAATGCCACAGACGAACTGGTTTTCTCATGAGAAAGGTGCTCATGAATTTTCATTCAAAATAATAAATTGATGTCCACATTTTAAGAAATATGTTTAGGGTTCAAGGGATTAGACATGCAACTCTGCATATCTGATTCCCTGTTTACCAAGATAAAAATATGCTTCTTAATGTCATTTCAGTTATTATGTAGCTAATGGTTTTAGCTTATTAACCAACGAACCTATATTAAGGAAGCTGTAGTTAGCTGCCCTTTAACTAATGTTATAGCATTCTTATTGGCAATATTTGGGTACTTTTAATGGAGAAATTTTTTTTGTGGTAAACAGATGACCCAATTTATTCTTTTTTAGCAATTGGTGGATTTGGCTAATCAACTAAAATTAAATCTTTTCTATAGCTCTTCCATCTGTAACACATCAGTATTTCAGAAGTTATGCTTTCCTGATTCTCCCTGTGGCAATATGAAAAAAAGATCTGCTAAGCCCAGAAAAAACAGATTCTGAATAAAAAGAGAAATATTCAATATACCACAGAAATACTGAGAGGTACATTTTAATCTTAACCTGTCGCTGCTCCTGGGTTTTCTGAAATATCTTTTTTGGGAATTAATACTTACATCCTCTTCCAAATAGTAATTTAAGAGTAATCAGTAGATTCATCCATTTAGATGTGAGGCATTCTTTTTAAAAACAAAGCTCTTTTTTTTTTTAATATCAGAGTTATTTTAGAACTATTAAAATATTATAATCAAATTAAAAAAAAACCAAAAACCAACAACAAAAACACAGATGATGCTTTGTAGGCTAACTTCACTATCTTCAGACTCAGGCAAATATCTGCCATAGACAGTTTGCTTAAAAATGCTCCCAGATGACTTTATTTTGCAGTAGAAAACGACAAAAAAATAAGAGAATAGGCACAGTATGTAAAATGAGGGAGGGGGAAATCCTGATTACATTTTGCATCCCTTCCTGGGCTTTTTTCCAAAGCATCCTGTTTCCCTCTCTCTTCATTTTGGGTTAAGTCCCTGTTTAGAACTTTATAGTCATAGACCTTTAAGATCATCAAGTCCGACCGTTAACCTAACACTGCCAAGGTACCACTAAACCATGTCCCTCAGCACCACATCTACCTGTCTTTTAAATGCCTCCAGGGATGGTGACTCAACCAGTTCCCTGGCTGGCCTGTCCCAATGTTTGATAACCCTTTCTGTGAAGAAATTTTTCCTAATATCAATCTAAACCTCACATGGAGCAACTTGAGGCCATTTCCTCTTGTCCTGTCGCTTGTTACTTGGGAGAAGAGACTGACCCCCACCTCGCTACAACCTCTTTTCAGGTAGTTGGAGAGAGTGATAAGGTCTCCCCTCAGCCTCCTTTTCTCCAGGCTAAAAGAAAAATTTTAGCCATTTTTTAGCTAGGAATCAAAATGTTCAGCAGTTTCCTAGTGCTTATCTGTTTTTTATCAAGGTGAGAAAGAAGTGCTTTTGTGTCTTTAAAGGATAGATTCGTTCTGTTACACCAATAAATGGACAAAAATGGACTGTAAATAAGATGTGGTTCTACAGATGCAAAACAGGTGTTTGGATCCAGCACATATTTTGTTCATTATCGTAAAATCCCAATCCACTTCTTGGTGCACTTTCTAAAGGCATCCCATCCCATTCTGGCAGCAGCAGGTCATGAACGTTGGAGGTAGGCTTTGATTTGTGTCATCTTCATATCTTGATTTAGATTTTTTTCACTGGGACAGACTGTCCAAGTCCAACTGAATCTGTACCGATTTATATGAGATGAAATCTAGTCTCATATGTCATAAAACATATGTTTTAATAATGCCTGTCAGTTTTATGACTTGGGATAATATTTGGGTAAGACGGAAGGGGAAAAAAGGAGCAGTAGATACGGAAGATAAAGAATAGTTATATAGTTTTCTAAGGAAGGGATAAAGATTCAGTATCCCTGCAAATATACCATTCAAAATGGAGTTCAGTTTTATTTTCATTTCAAAATGATATCTGAGTCAAACACCTCCTGAAATGGGAGAAAAGCCCTGAACTCCAAATGAAACTGTTATATTTCAACAATAGTGACTTGCCCTTTTATGCTTGCTCTTCTTTATAATAGCATCATTGCTTACCTTCTCAGGGCAGCAGGCAATTTTAAGTAAGTGCACCTCATAAATTATTGAGTAAAAGTGTACTAAGTACGTGGATTAAACTAGAGAGTTACTTCAGAAGCAGGAATCAACACTTGTGCATTATACAAGACTTCCTTTGTTGCCAGCTCATTGAAAATAATACCACAGAAGGCAACTGCTTTCTTCTCTCTTGCAGAAAGACAGTTCTACTTGTCACAACTTTATCTATAAGCTTTCAATGTTACCGTGCATTTGGTATTCTAGTTAATAACAACTGAAACTGTGATAGTATTAATAACATTAAGAACATTTTTAGTTTATTGTTTCTCTGTTGAAATACTGCTGATTTTTTTAAAGGTGTTGCTAAAAAAGTTGTTCATAATTGGCGAAATTAGCTTTCGCGGACCATGCGCTATTGTTTGATCAATATGAGGGGTTTTTGATACTACTGACGAGGCTTTTGTTAGTTCCAGTTTTGCAAGTTTGAAGATCCCTTTTCAAGGGGTATCTTTTTGACGAATGTGCAGTTTTTCAGCATGTACCTTCTGTCTTGTATCAGAGTGTTTTAGAAGAATCTATGCTTTACTTATTCACTAGGCTTTCAATAGAGAATCACATTAATCCTTTTAAGCTCCTTATTCTAATGATTTATTTTGTTGAAAACCGTAGTGATCCTCCTTTGAATTTTAATGATTGCTGGCTATTCAAGGATTCATTGTTTTGACTTCCTGTCCTTACCTTTGTTTCTTACATGTCTGTAGGGAACACCTGTCTAATACTGTATCTGGCCTTAGTTCTCACTGGCTTACCATATTCACTCAAGCCTATCTTAAGGCGTTAAGTTGAAATGCTAGCTACTCATCCATGAAAATAAATGTAGGATATTTACAGAGATAGGCAGATAGACAGCAGAGGGAAGGCTGAACGGATTGAGTCATTTTTTGATGAAAATAATATTTTTATATGAATTATATCAAAATGATTGTTGCACATTTTGCTCAATTTAAAGTCAGCGCTTTAAAAGCCATTAAACACCAACCTCTATGGGGGATTTCCGTTTCAAAATTTTTGAAGCAGATGCAGAATGCCAACAGTTGTCAGGATTTGGCATCAGCCACTGAATTTAGGTCATGGCACTGGCTTAAATTGGATTTCAGTTTTCATTTTCATCCACTCTGTATAAATGCAGAATGTCTCTTTAGAAATATAACTAGGAACATCATGAGTTTTCAAGAATATATTATTCTAATACAAGATTTTAACAACTACACAGTATTTATGCATAATACATTTTGTTCCTTATCTACAGCCTTTTGGACTTTGATTCAGAATACCAGGAGCTCTGGGATTGGCTGATTGACATGGAATCCATCGTGATGGACAGCCATGACCTGATGATGTCAGAGGAGCAGCAGCAGCATCTTTACAAGGTTAGCGCTACCGTTACTGCCTTTACCTAGCTATAGAAGATCTGATTAGCTTGACAAGTCTTTCTCTCACAGGATATCGCTGCGTTCATTGTATGTATCATGGTGTCTATTAGAATTCCCTTCCCTGTCCCCAACCTCATTTCCATCCCCTGTGCGCTGACAGGCTGCACCGACATCATAATTGCAAGAAAGTTCCCTTTATCACATTCTATTTGGTGTAATTCTATAGAAGGACAAAGATTTGTCTTCCAGATGAATAGAAATAAATGAAACTGCATTAATAAATAGACTGAAACAAAATGAAGGAAAATATGAAATGGTAGCATTTAACAAAATGTGTTTTGATTGGAGCTTTCAGCTGGATTTTTATCCACCTTTCAGACCTCTTCTGGGAAGAAAGAAATTTGCCTTGATTTTGGTTTGCTGCTGCCAGGATACAGGACTCTTCCAATTTAATTTTTATTAGTTATACATAAAGCAGACATTGTCATGTTAAGTCATCGCCCTTACTTGTGATTTCAGCAAAATGATTTTGAACTTGCATATTGATTATAGGGTCTTCATCTAACATACATATATGTACACACACACACACACACACACACACACACGGTTTCTCTTATTTGTCATAGCAGTCTTAACCTGGAAGCTTTATCGCCTCATTTAGATAGACTTTTAAGAAGTTCCCCAAAACGTGTGATTTGATCCTGAAATTGATGCAGGCTTCGCTGTGTGTCGGAGAAGCTGTAGTCTATGGGTCTGAGGGGCGGTGGGGGAAAGCAAGGAGGGGCTTTCGACAGAAATATCAGGCTGCAGTAAATCTTCCTCATTTAGGCAATTTTTATTGGAGTAATTCTGACAGTTGTCATCCTTGAATTGCTTTGAGCATATGGCATATTTCAAAGAGCAGATTGTGAATCATAAAAAATAAAATTAATAACTAACCACAGAATCAGCAACAGTATAATGACAAGAAACAACTACCCTCTAGCTTTTTTTTATTTCTTATCAAAGAAATGGTACATTCAAGGTCAAATAGAAGTTGTTTTCTTTCTTCTATGATTGCATGATTTGATAATTTCTTAAATATAATTTATTTTTTCTTGCTTTGACATCCTCATTTCTTGATGGTCTTCTTGCATTTTATTCTTTCTAATTTTAGTCCTTTTATTTAAAATAGTCAGTGAGAAAGGGTTGTCACATGAGTTAACAAATGTTTATAAATGGAAATATGGTTCAGGTCCAAACTATTTTAGGCTGCAAGTGAGTTTAATTCAGTGGCCTTCATTTCTTGCTTTGACAATCATTTCTCATTTTTGCTTATGTCTTTTTTCTAACTTTCTAAATACTTAATCAGATTTAATCATACATTAACAGTCCTGGCCCTGGCTAGGCTCAGAAATAAACAATGTCAGAAATAGGTAAAAAAGTTTCTTGCGAATCTAAAATAAGGTGTTTTGGTAGTGCCTGTCCATGTAAAACCAGCTTGTACCATGACTAATCTAACCACTAGTTTTAGCCCTATGCTAAAAAAAAATCAATAAACATAAATTTTAAGGAAACAACCCCTCCATCAATATGAAAACAAACAAAGCTTAAGCAGCCAGTCTGAGTATTTTAGGTGCTATTTAGGATACTTCCCTTTCCAATATCCAAATGTAACCATTAAGAATAATTATAGATGGTAAGGCTGGTACAATAATGCAAGGTGAGAAGAATAAAAGAGGGCAGTAATTTAAGAATTAGTTTGCAGTACAGTATGGTAGCAAAATGGGGAACTTTGTATATTCAAAATGGGAAGTAATAGTCTCTTAATGTTTTGAAATTCTGTATTATGATAGGCATGACGCTTCTGAAAGGAGAAAGTTTGTGCCGGAGAGAGTAGCTGAGTCTGTGCAGCACGAACAGAGCAGCACTGCATCCGAAGCACAGGCAACTTATTTGCTCTGCAGGTTGCGCAGCGAGGTCATTCATAGAGCCCCCATCCCAAAAGTACCTGTCTGGTCACTGCAAGACCGCTTGAAGAAGGGTAGAAACAGACTGCCCGCCCCCCCGCAGAGGATATTCTCTGCGTATACCTGTCTAGTAAAGGCAGCAAGCAAATTGTTAAGGACTGAAGGAAAGACTTAACGAGAAATGTCAAAATGCGGAGTTTGGTTAAGAGATGACTAAGGAGTGTCCATAAAGCAGGGCGAGTATTTGCAGGCGATGTAAAAAGCTTGAGTGCATACCGTTAAGATCTATTAGCCTTTCAAAAAAAAAAAAAAATAGCCCAAACCAACCACCTCCCTAAGAACTGTCCAAAGCACCGTAATTTCAGACATTTAAAAGTAGACAAAAGAAAACATTAGCAAATGTAATTGAGGGAGCAATTCTGCACTAGCAAAGGAGAGATGAGATAAATCACCGGGTCTTTATCATCCTTAATTTCAGAGATTCACGTGACAATGAATCATGCCCTCAAAACCAACATTAATAGTTCTATAAAACTAGCCTAGTAAACCTCTCTTCTAATCGATGGTGACGCCCTTTTTATTTGGAGGCTTCTGTACAGAGTGGTGGATGGTCTGGTGCTCCCAGCTAAGGGGCAGGAGCACTGCCTACACTTCGCAGCGAACACCGCCAGTCCGCTCCGTAGGGAAGGAAATCTGCAAAGAGAAATTCAGGCAGCTATTATTACGAGAATTCCTCAATGATGTGGGGTGTTATGAAAACACAGGTCTTGCTTCAGTCATTCTTTGTCAGTTACGGCTTCAAATGTGAACCTGCTAATTGCACTCTCTGCATTTTGGTGGATTCTCCTAAACCCACAGATCCCTCTTCTCCGTTATTGAGCTGACAAGTAATTGCAGCTCTGAGCCAGCTCAGCAAGCCGCCTCTGCCAGGGAACCTGCTGTGGTATCACTATTACCAACAGTAATCGTTGCCCCTAAGGAGTCTATGAATGGGAAGGAGCAATGATAAAACAGGTAAATCGGAAGGGAAAAGCATACATTAAAGCAGCATAACGTAATATATAAATGCTAAAATTGCATATGGGAAAATAAAATGTATTTTCATGGTTAGACTATTTTCCCAGTACTCTGTTTTCAGATTTAATATAGATTTAAGTCAACTCTTAGCTTAATTTTGTTTTGTGATATTCCAGGAGCTTCATAGGTTTTTTATTAGGATCCTTATTATCTCTCTTTAACTGGGTTTTATTTTGCCCTTAATATAACAGGAACAGCACAGCCATATTTTTTCAACTCTGAATATGTATGTATGACTTCCTCTAGATTTCCTAGATTTTAGTGCAAAGATTTACAAAAAGGGAAAACTATCCGTCCTCACTATGCTCCCCCTTAGCCCTAAATGATTTCAGCTTTACAGTCTTAAACTAGCTAATAATTTTGGAAATCAACTCGTGTTTGATAAAATGGCAGTCACGGAATGAATTGCTGACAGTTTATTTGTTCTCTAAAGCTTTATCTATTAACTAAGAAAAAAATTAAAAGGTACATTTCCATGTTTTTGGACTCTGGCTGCTTTGTACTGCCGTAATAGCTCAGTTTAATGCCAAATGTATCATGTTTATTTCATTTTAATCTACTGCATGTGAGCCTGATCTCCTAAGCTCTAAGTACACAGAACTTGCACTGACTTCAGCTGTGTTCATATGCTGTTACTGGAGGATCAAACCCAAAGAATTTAAACTCTGCTAATTAGCCCTTTAGTGGGAACTTGAGTAATTCTGTACCTTGAATGTTCAAAAATGAAGCAAATCAGTATTTACTGAAACTGTGGAGATTAGAAATGAATATACTAGGCAGAAAAGTTAATGATAATTCTTTCCATTTTCCTCAGAAGATTAATTGCAAAACTTAATTGTGTTAGATTAAAACCCCTTTTAAATAAGTACAGTATGATTGTTAAAATTTTTAGTACGTTCAGAATAAAATTAACTAAACATTTTTAAATATCATATAAAAGAGATTATATTGTTCTGTCTGATTACAAGTAACGTGTGGCAGTTTTAATACAAACTGCATAAGCCGTAAGTCTTGCACTGGTAAGTCTTGAGCAACGATGGTCACGATAGATGGAAAAAGACCCTTACGTAGTAGCGCAAAGATTTTGAAAACATGTAGCTGACACGGCTTTTGAACAGGTCAACTGCTAAACTATTTCATCAAAGTGAAGCGGTTCACTGTATTAAATAAGATGAAAATGCGGACCATCAAAAGCTAAGGATACCTTTCCAAAAAAGTTGAGGGGCAAAATTCTCCCAGCAGTTTTTGTTTCCCTGCTGGAAGCTGGCCCTCCTCGGAAGGTGCAGTTCCTTTTCTCCTCTGGGTGTGCTGCTGCTCCATTGTGCCTTTGGCTCTGGCTCAGTGTGCTGTGGCCCTGAGTGGATCAAACAAACCGTGGTGAAAGTTTCCCTCATTTGCATCACTTCTAGACAGCCCTGTCGTACTCTTTGCTGACAGGAAATCACTGTCTTTGTCACCTTTTTTCAGTGATCTCCTTTTGGCAGAGATTGGCCATGTGACCAGGATTAATCACAACAACAGTTCTGGCTCAGAACTCAATGACATGTTTTCCTCAGCGCTTCAATAATGGTGTAGAGGAGTCAGTAGGAAATGACTACATTAATTTCAGAGTGAAAAGATAATTAACACTTAAGGACTAGTGCTATAACCTATGGAGCTATTATTCAAATTAAAACTAATTTATTGCAAACTTGCGTAAAAAAAAAAAAAAAAAATCCTGTCCTTTAATGCAACTGTTAAAATAATCTTACAAGAGTCCCCGAGTTTAAAAAGAAGCGCAAACTATATTTAACGCGGTAGTATAAATACATAAAAACTTAAACATTTGAAACTGGAGGCTGAAGTATGTAAAGTGCTTACTTAGATGATATGAATAGGATACTGGCAAACAAAAGCAGCAGTGTGCTCCTAGAATGCTGTGCTTCAAGGAGTTTCCTTGGCAACAGAAATGCAGTTCCAAAAGTAGACAGAACTTTCCTCAGAAAACATACTATTAATAACAACCTTCCGGAACAACTTGGAACAATTTGACTACTTGGCAATAATAATGCCAAGTGTTCTGCAAATTAATCTAACACATAACAGTTATATGTTTCTCTTGCCCATAATTCTCCCGAACTGGGGGACTGAATTCTCTGCTTTTAGAGGATACAAACGTGCTAAGCGGTTCCAAATGCTGCGCAAAGAGAGAGAGGGCTCAAATAGCAGCAGCCTATAAGGATCAATTAATGTGCTTCATATCATTTTAACTTGTAAAACAGATTAGTTTAATTGGATTACTTTCTTCCATTTAAAACGAGTCCTGCGTACCTACTGAAGCCACATTGTAGTTCAGTCTTTATTTCAAGCAGATTTTCTGTATAAAGAAAACTTATTAAAAGATTAACAGCCTGTAGAGTGATATATTTGGACAATATGCTTAGGGGATTGATTATAAACTGGGAAACGTGAAGATTTTTGCTCCTGCACCACGTATTCTGCACGGTCCGGGATGCCTTCTGTCTGTCTGGTAATCTGTCAGTGACTGCACGGAGCTGCTAAAGCAGTCAGAGGGGGAAGATGATGATCGCCGCTTCGGAGGAAGCTCTCAGCACACTGCAGGATTGAGCCCCTTGTAGGTAGCAACTACAAATCTGCTATACGCGCAGTATTTTTAGATATGTCATCATTTCTGTGTGAGCCAAGAGAATAAACTAATTTCAGATTTGCCTTGCCAATAGGAATCATTAGAATTCCACCAAAGGCCAGAAGTTTACCAGACAGGAAAGGTAGGCTGTGCTACTACCTTGACTTTTCCTGAATTCTTAGATCTAAAGGTTAAAAGTAATCAATATCTCATTGTGCAGCCTGATAATAACTAATAACCATGATGTTAAAATCTAAATGATTGCAGATAGCACTTAGGTGTGTTGACCCATTTGGGAGGGATTTTTAATTGCAATCAGAATAGTCATTATAATTCGCTAATAAACTTTTAGGCTACCTTGCAAAAATCACCACCTTTTTGAAATAATGACTTTAATGCTATTAACAAATTATGTCCCAAAGTGAAAGCTTTTATTTTCTCTGACAAAGCACATGTAACGCTTTTTTTAAAAAAAGAGGTTTATTCTGCTAAATAATATCAATGGAGGTAGTTATTAGCAATAGTAAATTACAGCACTTACTTATTTCTACATACATGGATTGATACATGCCTCGATGGAAGCTGTTCTTTGCCTTTGACATTGTAGTATGTTTTTAACTGTCACGTATAGTAAAATTGACTGAGCTAAGTTTTGCAGTAAGCTCTGACTTTAGCTATGGCTCTTCATGAAGTTCGGTAATTTCCTTGTGCTGACCTGGGGGGTTTTTTCCCCAACAAATTAAGAACCTCTATGGCTTTCCACTCTAGGTAAGAAAATCAGCTGTTTTGTGTGAGAGGTCTCAAAAACACCTAATACCCTAAGCAGCAGTAGAAATCTGACTGCTATTGGAACATCAACTAAATGAGTTCAGGACCTGACACAGCAAAGTTTCCTAGTCTCTTATTGCAGGGGGTGATGAAATGGTTAACTTTGTCTACACGAGTATTCTCACTTCAGTTGCACGGAGAGCAGAGTGAAAACTCCTTTTCGACACACCCTATAACAACCAGCTCATTTTTCAGTGGTCCCTGTGTTTAACTTTGTAGTACGATTAAATTCCTTGCTACTTCTGGCAAATCTTATATTTTAAAAAGCAGAATAGAAAATTATTGTTGGCGAAAAGTCTTACTTAAAGCAGATAAATGTTAAGTTTTAATGCCTTATATAATTACAACAGGAAAACACTGATCACCATGTCTATGGAATTACAAAGTCTAGAGAATGGATAAAGAAAGAATATGGAAAATCTTTTTATATTTTCTCAGTTGCTTCCATAATATATTTCAAATGTAAACGTGCATTTTTAAAGGAAGTGCTGTAATTTCTATGGAGCAGACTCCCTGTATTTCCGCAAGTGGCTTCATGCATTTCACAAGAGTAAGTGGGTTTCTCCCATTTCTTCCCAGCATGACATTGAAGATGAACTTCACATTGTAGCAAAGCAGTATTTACTGAGCTTGTAGCAAAAGCCAGCACAGCTTTTGGGAGATTAAAGCAGTGTGTCTAGAATGAAAGAGGCATTCGACTTCAAACAAAAGTAAATGTGTACCACATAGCTGTCATCACCATTCCTTACTACAGCTGCAAGACGTGGACAATTTACAGTCATCACGTCAAGCATCTTAGTCAACTCCACATGCTCTTTGTGCCCTTGCTGGCGTAAAATGGTAGGACAAGGTCCCAAGCAGTGAGACCTTAAAGCATTGTCAAATATTCAGCACTGAAGCAGTGCACTGGCACACTCAGCTAGGCTGGTTTGAGTGCTTATGTCCAGCAGTAAATTACCCAAAGCCATTTTCAGTTCATCAAGCATTTTTAGTTTTTAAAAAATGGAAGCCACACCGTAATTCACCCCAACGAGGATGATGAAAATTACAGCCTTCATTGCTTTCTGTGTGCTAGGACTGCCTGGTGTCCAAACAAGGTAGAAAGGGCTCGAGATTAGCTTCAGATATATTAAATTATTCACATTCTCTAAAGAACAAGTAAGAATAGCTGAAGTATAGCGTCACTCTTGCCAAATCACTGGAGCAAGAGTACCTAAGAAGGTGTCATACTCGTGCTGTTACACGTGCAGTCAAACACCAGGGACAATACCAGTGCTGCAAGGTTCTTCAATACCCTGAACTGAGTAAAGAGACCATATGAGGCTCCAAAACATGGGCATGTTCTGAATTACATTGTTCTTAGCGCAACCTTTCAAAAGTTTATCCATTCATCTAAAGGAGTTCAGGTTACCTATATTTCCTTGTTTCCTGACGTGCTGGATCACATGCAGACCACATGTAAGCACTGCAGAGTCCTAGAACCTGCCCACTCTGAGGCTAGCATTTAATATATCATGGCATGTTTTATGAAAGGTCATATGAATCAGTTGACTAAAAAGATCTCATGAAGTGATTTGTAAATTTGCACTCACCATTCACTCATGAAGTCTCGTATACAGTAATGCCAAATAAGGCATATCAGCACTCCATAAAAATAAAGAAATTCAAAGCAGTCAGGACTGGCTTCTCTTTATCACACTGCAGCTCAGAACCTTTAGTCTGATATTTCACAGCCTTTGTTCTGGGTTGTGAAAGGACTACCTTTAAGATCTTATACAATGACTACATAACATGAAAATGGCTCCGTCAGGTCAGAGAATAGTGTGTCCTATGCAGTTCTCCAGGGATTTTTTTTTTCCATGAGGCTGTCCAGTGTTCCTGAGCCCACATAACCTTACGGAAGCCAGAGCATCCTGCCTCAAGGAGTCCCACAGGTTTAGCCCCGCACTGTGACAAACCACCTTCTCTGCAGTGCGTCTGTGCTTGTGTCTGCTCTAAACTGCCGTACAGCAGTCTCACCAAATAATATATTGAAGCAAGATAAACTTAGGTGGGTTAATAACACAACGACAACATAATTTTTGAAGTTGTGTGTGGGTGTGTTCTTGTTTTTTTAGCAGCTTGTTGGATTAGGCTTTTTTAGAGGGATGCAGGTAAAAAAATCACTAGCAAAAAATATATGGGGCAATAGTATTATCCTATTCCTCATGTTAGTTGCCAATTTTTAATTCGCTTTCCTATTTTTTCACCTCATACTCCAGGAGAAAATATAATTTTTTTCTAAACTCATAGGAATTATGTGCTTTATCCATGCTGTTTTTCTTCATAAACATAATACAGAAAATACTATTTTCTTTCCCAATTACTCCTCATCAGTATACCTCATAAATAATTGATACTGTAATGTTTCTTTTTAAAAAATAAACAAAAAACAAATGACCACAGAAAACCTTTTTAGCAGGTTTTCTATATGAAACCCAAATTCGCTAAATCTCAATAAACCTGCAGTAGCAATACATTCAATGCATACATATCTAAATTAGGAAAAATAAGTCGCAGCCAGGTACACCAGTTTATAACCTCCTGAATTTCTATTTGTACATGTATTTTATTTGTATTTTTATTATATATATAATATTTATATATTGAAAATATTTGAAATATTAATATAATATATCATGTACAATATTTATTTGTGTATATTTATAACCTTTTTACATACTTAAGGTTAGATGATGTTTTTCCATCGTGTGTATACGTTTTTAATACATTGTACTAAAAATAGCTACAGCATTTTGTGCTAACTTCTCCTTCTAACAAGATAAACTAAGCAATCGCTATAATTTCATTCATAGTTGTTGCAGTTGTGGATGCATCAGGTTCAATGGGGCCCTAGGGTAGGCTCCAGCCACCTCCTGTGGCCAGTGAGAAATGCCTGTGGTTCTTCTGAACTTCTTGTGGATGCTGATATTTTAGCATTGCAGAAAACGTGGTTGGTCTAGAATTTCAGTGATCGCAAGCTGTAAATGTTAGAGTTGGCTCTGTGGAGGGATGCTCTTGGGGAAGGACACCCTCCACATCCCATTGTTGCAGACTGACAGGTGCTGTCAGAGATGTGCAGGACATACTCCAGCTGTGTCACTGACCAGATCAGCAACACACTGTCACAAGCTGCAGGGAAGGCTCTGGAGAGGTTGCAGTTTCCCCGTGCATTGGGAGAAGGGGTTATCTGTGAAGACTAATTTAGAGGGAGTTGAGTAGACCAGCCTCTGTCATGAGGAGATTCCTCTAACAGGTGATTCAGAGCTGAGGCTTAAGTTAAGCGCTCTGAAATAGTTTCAGAAGAAACCTTTTCTCTCTTATCTCTTTCTCCACTGATTGTATAAAGAGGTTATGAAGATCAGCCTCACTTGACATTACCTCTCACTGACTCTCAGTTATCATGAAAAGAGGGGTTTTTAGTACCATTGTGTCATGTCTGTGCAATATTCCAGTTCGAAACCCTGCTGTGATGCATCCAGATTTTGACAGACATTACACTGGAGTTTGATCATCTCTGCTTTACCAATTGATTTTTCTTAGAAATGGGAGATGATAGATACAAAATTGCAGAGTTTTTCAGGTGGTAACTTTCTAAAGATGAACATTAGACTTTTTGAATGATGTATTGAGACTGATGTACGTGGTTTTTGCTGGCCTCCATCAAGGAGGACTACGCGTCTGCTATGCGAGCAGAAGAACAATAATTCCAAGATCTCTTAGTGTTTTATCACGTGGGGAGAGATCAAATAAACATCATCAGAGGTGGGAAGTAGTTAGTCGTGGGATCCCACTTTGCTGTTGTTGTGGTTTAGGTCGGACTGACCACTGAGGCAAATGATAGACACTCTCCTGCTGGAACCATTGTAGAAGGTTCATCTCTATTGTTTTGGGTTTTCAGTGAGCGTATGTAATTTATAGTCAGGGTTCATTTTTCTCCAGCAAGTCAATAGTCAAATGCCTCATAGTGTGAGCAGGGAATATTTTTGCCTTTTTTTCCCCAGGTCCCAAGGAAAAAAAAAAAAAAAGAAGATAGAAAAGCTTTCTTTCTGAAAATGTTTAGTTTCCTTATTGCTTCAGCTTGGGTCAAAGAAAAATCCTACTCTTAGAACTTCTACCTGATTTAATCTTCAGTAATGGTTTTTAGATATCTTTTCTTTGTTAACTGTCTACTAGAATATGTAAGATTTTACACCGGAGGCTGAAACGTGTAGTAGTTTAAGTAGATAGATAGATAGATAGATAGATAGATAGATAGATAGATAGATAGATAGAGGGAGAATAAAGCAGGTGATGAAAATCACCCCTCTTTTTCACCTTTGCCTCTGTGTGCTAAGCTAGGGACCTTTCTGTCCATTCCTCTTCCCCACAGGTTAAATGCTGTGGCCATTGTGCGGTATGAGCCTTATAGTCTCTTTGTGCCGTTAGTTTCCTTGATAAGTAGAGCATAAAATTCACAAGATGCCTACTAAAAATTAGAACGGGTATGAAAATGCATATTTGATTGAGTTTTAATAAACATACTGAGTGGGGTTTTTTGTAAATACAGCCCAACAGCAGTTCCTCATCACCTCATGAATACACATGGTAGGTTGGTAACTATCTGATGAAGCCCAGAGGAGTGGACATAAGGGAACAGGTTTCACTGCGGATGAAGACTATTGGATTCGGCTCCCTGGGCCTGCCAAAGTTCAAGAATCTGTCAAGGGAATGAATAAAGATCCAGTTTAAGGCTAGAAATATTAAATTCTTCCATCTTAGTTCCCCAAATGTAGCATACGAGATCTGAGGCGTTTGTCACTTTAGAGAGGAAGGAATTATGTCCAATTACCAGGGTAAAAACTACCTGAAAATCATAGGACATAGATAGCAGCGATTCTGAGCACCAGGAAAAGTTGGGTTCCTGAAAAAAAAAAAGGCTTTGCTTTGAGGGCTTTTTTCTTTGCAATAGAAACAATGTTTTAGTCTCTAAAAAGAATTGATCAGACTCATAAAATTTTTTCTAAGTAAATTTAAAGCTATAAAAAGGATTTCCTAACCAGTACCAGAAAGAGAAAAGGGGATATGGTATGGTGCCAGGAGCACCCACGTGCACCCACGTGTAACTGGAGACATAAAACGTTTCTTAATTGTATCTCTTCTCCAGGATCACTTGTGAAATACACAGTTCCCATTCACAGGGAAGACATTAGAGTAAAACCAATCTAATATATGCCTCCAAACAGTGGCCAAACTATCCAGAGAAGTGCCAAAACAGAAAACAGCAGAACACACACGTAGGTGTAAGTCAAAAGAAGCCATGAAGCAGGCCAGATGCAGACTGGCTGAAAATGTAGGCATTTTAGTGCAACATATGTAGTGTAACAGGCAACATGAAAAGTAGAAGGGAAAATGTTCTTGAGAAGAAGAGCCAGGCAGACAGATCGAATATTGCAGTTACCTTTGAAATTAAAATATAGTGTCTGAAACTGTTGAGAATTTAAGGTTTTAATGAAGAAGGCGATATCTGTAATGTGACTTAAGCAGATCTAAAGATTCTCAGTGTTCTGGCAATGCAGAAGGCTGCCAGGCATTCAATTGCTATATTTGCAACTATGCTCTTAGATCAATGACTAATTTGATACCAGCTGGATTGTGGAGCCAGCTGCAGTGCAACACTGATAAGGAGCAAAATTAGACTGGAGAGATGCAACCGAGCACTGCAGATGTGCAATGAAATCATTATGAGACCAGTGGATAAATGCAGTCAGTCAACAAGGAACCCCTGAAATAAGAGATGTCATCACTTAAAGTTTACTATGGTTGTTTTACAAGTATTCTACACACCCGTGGCCACAGGTCTGTGCAAGCTCTGGTTTCCATTGGAAGGCAATATTCAAAGCAGTACCAGAAAGAAACAGGAAAGTCACTGTGATTGCTCCCTAGCATTTTAGGTGACTATAACATATTTGAAGAAGACGAGCACTTAGATGTTAAATTGAAGCTAGCACAAAACCCCACAAATCACCCTAGACTCAACAAAAACAGACTTCTGTTAGTCTAGTAAAACTACTGAAAAAGGCAATGCGGCAAAGCGGAGACTGTGCACCCACAGAAAGTAATGCAGGGTGGATAAATGATCTACTAAAGGTCAGAAAATCTTTGAGTAAACTGATTCTAAAATCATTGAACAAAATGCTGAAAGCCTGGGAAACATCACAAATTTTTTTCAGGGCAACGGTATTCACTGTGATGTCAAAAACATGTTTTGGTATATGGATCTGAATGAACAACACCGCCACTGTTTTGCTGCATTTTGTCAGGTGTCTGTAGGCTTTTATGCTCGTCAGTCTGAGCTTCTAGCGGTATTCCAGTGTAATATGGACTAGGCACCCTTCCTCTAGTGAGTAGCTGATGGCAATCTAAGCATAGGAAACAGAAATGTCAAAGAAGAGGCAATCCATAAGCAACTCCTAAATGGAAACCTGGGCAGGAATATTAATCTAAATGCAGAAAACTTGGAAGAAACTGAGTCACCTGTGGGTGGCATCTGTTGATTTTTGATGGATTTTGCTGCTGGCCATGAGAAACCAGGAGCCCCTCAGGAAACAGGCAGATCACTTGACAGAAGGACAGTCCAGTCTTTCACAGAGACAAACAACTGTTTTTGCAAATTTTTGCACACTTGGCAAAAGCCTATGGATCTTTGCCATAGTCAGTATAGAGTGACTCAAAAAAAAAAAAAAAAAAAAGAGGACCAAGGACAATAAAAGGAGGAGGGAGGGTAACAGTGCTTAGATAGTAAGACTCCTTCAAGGGACTGAGCTATCATCTTCCACTTGAAAGAAGTGGGGTATCCCCATTACTGAATTGCAGAGCTTTAGGAGGATCTCCTGGTGATACAGAGCTCCTGCAGCAGCTCCTCTATTATATTTCCCCGCGCCATGGTAGAATTAGTGAATGAGTGTAGGGGTAAGTACGAATGAAAATAACAGTCCTTCCAACAGAGATCCTGGTTTCTGATATAGGTGAAACTAGGAATTTCTATCTTGCCCAGAAGCAACAGCACATCTTGCTCCCTTCAGATGCACAATGCACTGGTCTTCCAGGAGAGCTAATGTACCACAAGTTATCTGATGGGCAATATCTCACTTTAAGACGGCACCTGCTGCCTCCAGCTGCAGAGAGACCTACACCCCACCTTGTTTTTAAACTCAATTCAAGTGCTGGATGTATTTCTACAAAATAATCAACAGTACTCAGTCCTCCATAGAAGCAGATTAACATAGTTAGGAACTTAGTAGAGATGAAAGCAAAGAGAATATTCTTATTTAAAGACATGTATCTTCATTTAGTTCAGTTGTCTGTAAGATACATATCTATATACTTGTATTTTGTCTAACAGCACAAATGCTAAATAAGGAAGCTTTGCTATTCCTGGCACATTTCAAAGTTACTCAGAGTATTAAAATGTTAAGCAATAAAATGTGTATTTCATGGAAAATGTTTCTGTTTGGCTCACATTAATTAAAATTCAACACATCCTGGTAGAAGCTAGATTAAAAGGGAAATGGGATATTACTGGCCAACTGCAACAGGCAACAGCAAGCAGAATTGCTCATGGAGGAGATAGGTGAGATGTATGTGAGGAGCTTTTTGCATTTCTCTTAAAAGCCGTGTGTCCCACAAGCTGTTTCTTGGCTGAATGGCAGGCTGTTCTCTCTCCGTGGACTAACCATTTCCAGAGACAGCACTCTTCATTGCCATGGTAAACCAGCAGGTAGGAAATCCTGACCGTGGCGCTGAGGCGTGCTCACATGGTGGCTTTTCTGGTTTGTCCCTGTGTGTCTAAACAGTGAGGAAATGTATTTCCTGCGCTTTACCCAAGTGAATTCGTGCCAGAAAATGAATCTTCTACCAATTTCCCCTCTTTCCTTCCCTTCAAACCAGTCACTAGAAATATACTACTATAATAACTTGCAAATAATTTAAAAGCTGTTATGCTCATGGTTGTCTATATATGTTCTGAACATCTCTTCACTGTCTGGGTAACCTCCAAACACGGAGACCTACAGTGATGGGAGAGCTGATGGTTTAGGCATACAGTTTGATTAAAATCAGCATAGACCATTTGGGTCATGCATATGATTTGTTTGTAAATTTGCTGTAGAGGTCTTATGAGAACAGGCTTTTATATTGATATACATGATTTTATAAGACTAAAAATAGCACAGAACACCCACCATTTCCAGTGACACGCATACTGCTTTGCTCTCTAGCGCTTTCTAAAATCTTCCCTTGTGAAGCATATGGTCCCTTTTCTAGGTTCTTCAGAGACTGCTGCATCTTTGAATTCTTTTTGTGGCTAGGTCTTTTAGCTTCCTGACTTAATCTGCCAGGGCAGAATTTGCTACCCTAGCACCATAGATTTTAACACCAGGAGATTCTGATTGAGTAAATCTCAAAACCAGGCATTCTCCCATGTTCTGATCCCTAGTTGTCAGATCATCCGACAGCTGAGGATCTTTCTGAGGTTTTGACCTTAACTCATCTGTTCAGGCACCTGAGCTACTTGTCACTAGTCAGCAGTGACCTTACAATTCATATTCACTTCTTTTGTGAGTCTGAATGTACAGCATCAACAATAGCTTGCACTGCTGCCTGTGGTCATTGCTTTGTTTGGTTACAAGGTATTTGGACCTGTATCTGTGCGTTATGGGTTTTTTTGGTCCAGACCCTAGTCTGGTCTTTCCTAGGAAGCTGATGGGTTTATTGTGATAGAGTGACCTGTTATGGTACCTTATTTATAAAGTGGCATGGAAAACCCTAGGAACGTAGCTACTGCTCATTTATAACACCAGAATTCAATCAACCTTCGTGTCCTGCTTCAAGCAGTGACTGCTGCCTGAAAACCTAAGATAAGATGAAGAAACGCTCTCTTTTATATATACCTACATTAGTCCCAATAGGCTTTAGTTAATGGGGTTTATGCATTCCTTTCATAATTATCTTTTCTTTGTATGGTCCTCTAATTTTGCGTTAGTTTAAAATGGATAATTAGCTGATTTGACCACCAGGTGGCCTACTACACTGTGTTGTTAGCGTATGCCCTGACTCACGTCTTGAGAAGGGTGTACACTAATATTTATTAAAACTTCTGTTGTTAGATGGCGTTATTCCGTGAGTGCAAATGTGGCATTTGTAATCTTAACTTGGTCTTTTTTGTTGTACCAATCAAATGTAAATCTATTCATACTAGTGGGACCTTTTCAGGCCTATGAAATGTTGCAAAATTAAAAACATGTATAAAGCCCTTAAAGATTTTTTGAATGGTTTAAATATTCAACCGTTTTTCTTAAGTGCTTAATGGCTTTAAGGGACAGTTAACTTCTGCCTCTGCCATTTCTTTCACACTTTATTGAAGAGGTAAAGAATAAAATCAATGCAATGGCAATTCTTCAAACATCAGTACCAAATGCCAATCACCAATGAGCTGGAAAAATTGCCTTTAATAGGGTTAATGTAGTGCTAGTGTAGTGGCTTAATGTACAAAAGCTCTATGGCCTGTTCTAAAATATGTATTCATTACTTTAATTTCTTTAAACTTCAATTCTATAACAACATATTCTACCTCTAGCATAATAGCTAACAAAATGACCTAAAATAGTTGCCTCAGATGTAGATTCAAAAAAAGTAACCTAGTAATGTTAGGAACATGGAGTATTCGACAAAGTATGCTTTTTTTTATTTTTAGAATTTTCGCTAATTGTAAAATGATTGTTAAGTTAGGAAGTGGAGCCATTTAAACTAAGAAGTGAAACCACTTTCTTTAAGCCATTGAGGTGTAGATACCATTCATGAAGTTCTGTCACCATAAAAATCAGTCACTTATTTTTCCTGATATTTTCAATAGAATGTATTCATTAAAAAGTCTGAAAAACATAGAATAAGCAATGGAATCTTGTTCTGTACCCCTCATCCTTTTCTCAGTTTTTCTCCTACATTTTTCAGTCTTCATTTGGAATTACATATGCAGCATAGTGGAACAAACACTCGTTAACCAGGTAGACAATAGTTAAAGTTGAAGACATCAATAGGCTTTACTTTAGGCACATTTCTTTTTCTTAATGGACACAGATCTTTCCAATTTGTATTTGAACAGCCAGACAGCTATCATGACATGCGTGGCTATCAGGATAGGCTTTCCACAAAACAGGACCAGAATGTCTTGAGAGAATGCCAGAAAGACAAAAGTTCATGTCTTCACTACTGTTCACTATGGCTGAAGTAGACCCAAAATACCCTGAATTTGCTTCGTATTACTTCACTACTGGCTTTGTGTCCTGCTATTTCCTGCTGCTGTGATCCTTTGAAGCATTTCTTTCCTTCTCAGATATATGCATATCTTTCCAGTTTTCAAGATGTGCCTTTGTCATCTTCTTTACGTAGAATTCAGGCATTAAAATAGTAATAACTTACCGGTCTCTAATCCCACTGACATTGTAAGTGTTATATAGATTTGAATACTGATGCTATAGTCACCAGTTTATCAGTCTGGTTAGAGCACAGAGATTAGCATTTCAGCGAGGCAACATAAGTCAACACGAACTTGTGTGGTTTTTTTCTAAAATCCATTTTTACAGTTTCATTGCAGTGTCTTTACAGAAATATTCTTTTTTTTAATTGCTGAAAGACAGGTTTGATTAATATACAGGCATTACGCTGTGCACTGGTTTCAGAGATGCTCATTACAAAATCCTAAACACAAAGAGGCAGATTCCCTGGTCTATCAAGGTCATTTCACTTTCAACTTTACAATTTCCAAAGTGAATCTAGAGCAGTTGGTGGTGTGCACTAGAAAATAACTCTCCTTGTGGGTGAAATTCTCATTGATATCATGCACTTCATCTGCTACTGTGGTATTTTTCTCCTGCTCCTCATCCTCCTTTCCAGCATGAACAGAAGCAGAAAAAAAATCTTTGAGTGAACAAGGAGAGCCTAATAAGTAAAAGCTAAAATGTGAGTACAGGCAATATTGTCCATAAGCACAACTTTAATCCAAACCCATTATTTTTCACTTATATCAGGGCCAAGTTATTGCAAATTCGCTTTCTGACAGCCCTAGGAAGAATCAAGCCTTAAGAATGTCCGAAATGTGTGTATTTTGAGCTCACCAGCCTCTGCAAAAATTGTTCTGCCACTCGATGTTTTGGTTCTATAACTTGTAATCCCAGAAACATCAGAGTTAACCCGAGATCAGTGGAAGTCTTCTGGTTTCGTGTTTGATTCTTGTAGTAACGTCATGCTTTCACAGACATTCAAGCTATTGGTAAAGGTATAAGAAAATAAAACAGCTGGAAGTTAAAATTAAACAAATTCAAACTAGAAACAAGCCATGCGGTTTCTAACAGTGAAGGAAGCAAGTTATTTATCATCCTACCAAGGAATGCTATGAATTTTCCATCATCTGCATCATTAAATCAGGGCTGGATGCGATATCAAAAGATTTTCTCTAAGCCAGAAAGTTGAGAGCTTAATATAGGAAGAGAAGGTAAGAGTATGGCACATTTTATACAAGTGGTGAGGTTAGATTATGACAATTTCTTGAACTTCTGATCTGTGAATCAGCTCAACTTTTGTCAGAGAATATTTTGGCAGAATGCCATTAGGGATGAGATGAGAAGAAGCTTTCAGCTTTCATCATGCCAGCAAATAACAGAGTTCACATTTAGCAGCAGCATAAATCCTTGGAAACAGACACCTGAAATCAGGGAAATAGAAAGAAACAGAGGAAAAGTTTCTTCTGTTTCTGTCTCGCTAGTTGTTCAGTAGACAAAATGAGTTCAGTGTCACTGCATTGACGTATTCTTTTAAAGGGAACTATTAGTGTTGGTTCCTAAATGTCTTGTAAAAATAAAGAATTACTGAGTTTAGAGCTGAAATATTTTCTATGATGGCTAAAATGTATCGTAAGTACAGTAATACATTTTTTTTCAGTCTAGTGTGAAACAAGCAATGTTAAGTAGTCCTGAGCTCAGACAATATATTCTGTTGGACAGAATGCTGGAGCAGATCACAAAAGACTTATGTTCCCACATCAGAGATCTTCGCTGACACCAGACACGGCGTCCATCTGTATCTCAGTTTCCCATTTAAAACGGAGAATAGTATTTCTTCCCTTCACAGGACCGTTGCAAGTCTGCAGCTATTTGGAGCACAGGAATGGCAAGCTTGAGCCTGCCTGTAAAAGGCTGCATTCGGCACGCCCTTGCTGGTGGCCATTTGGCAAGAGGTTAAGTGTCTCTCCTAGGCGCAGCAGCTGTTGGAGGTACGGAGAGACTGGCTTTCAGCATGTCCTAGATTGTTTTGTTTCCAGCATTTCTGGACAGAGCCGAAGTTCATAGTAACAGCTCACCCCATCACATCACATCACATCACAGAATAACAGAGTGTGTGTTTCTGTTCCTGGTGGTTCATGATCACACTTCACATACGCCTCAGAAGTTACAAGGCTCTTATAGCAAGCCCGATGCCATGTGCAGATGGCCAGAAGCAGGATTTTTTGATCTTTTTCCCTTTTCTTTTCCCATTATATGCGTGATAGTTCCTCTCACTTTTATTGCTTAGGTTTTTTCTGTTTTAAATTATTTAAAATATTTAAAATATTATTTCATTCAGAAAGTCCATTTTTAGACATGAACTCTGAGTCTAATTTTCTAAAACTCCAGAGGTTAAAAAAACCCAACATAGAATTTATTATGTACGTTAGCTTTTAGAAACAATGGCCACAACGATATAGACTTTCAAATATCATTCAGCAAATACAGTGGTGGTGTTAAGCGTTCTAGAATTTAAATATGTCTTGGAAGAAGTTTTTCTGCTTTCAAGGTAGCCTGGCTTTTGCTGAAGAAGCTGCCTGGGCATAGCATTATGCTGTTCCAGTCACCAGTGAGGGAGAGAGAAAGCATCTGTGTTAAATACCCGTAGGTCTGTCAGGGTGTTCTCAGTCTCAGATATTCTGAAGAAGGCTAGTTGTTAGTTCTTGCTGTTAGTTCTTGCTCTTCAGTCATCTTTATACGCTTAGCGTGTTCCAGGGACTATTGAACTTCCTATTGCAAAGGCAAAAAATGATCACTGCTGCAGCATTTGCTATCAAAGCTGCTAATACCGTAAAAAATGAAATATTTTCTTCCATGTTAAAATAATTCAATGACATTTGTGAGGTGTACAACTTCTTGCCAACTCTTCTAATTTAAAACATTATCTGTTTGAGGAAAACATATGTTAGAATTTTTCAATTCAGTGATAGGAAAGGCACTAATGAAATATGCATGTATGAATTTTGTATTGCATAAGTTTCCTCTTTCTTGAAATGTGATTAAAAGCCAAACATCTGGATTATGTTTAAAAAGCTTGAATTTCCAGTTTTCAGAGAGATTCAATCTATTTTGACACTGTACACTTAGCCGTAACATTTTCAGCATGCTGTTAACATTACTTGCTATTGTAAAAAAATAAGTTCAGGTTTAAACAAAGTTGGACTTCTCCTAATGCTAAAAATGTTTTCTGAAATAGCTGTTTCTGCAGCATTCACACAGCCATAGTTTAGGCTGTGTCAGCAGTTCCATTATAAATTTGCTCTTGAAAGCGGTTTGTAGTTGATCACAAAAATAACTTTTCAACTTGAGAGTGGGGGTTTTTTATTATAAAAGTACTAGGTTTTTCCTAAAATAATATTAAAAATGAAATACTGAGTTCTTAAGAATTTATAAAATGCAGGATAAAATGAGATTAGCCCACTGTTAACACAGATAATGGCACTGGGATGCTAACTTTCTCTTTCTGTTTTAATAACGTTAATGTGTACTGGGAAAGTGAATAGTTATTATCTGCTACGTCTCTTCAAGGGCTCAGGATATGTCTGTCTGGAGATGATAATAAGTAGTTGACTATATAACTTTCTTTTAACATGTTTCAACAATAGTTTTGATGCAGAGTGTTGCAACGGTATTGCTCGAAGAGGAATTAGGGTGATTGTCAGTGTTTTAGATAGTCCATAGAGATGTTATAGCACTCCTAGTGGACCTGCTGTGTGTGCCAACTTTGACATAACTCGAGGGAAATTATAAGGAACAAATCAAATAGCACATTACAAAAACTATTATCTTTCACTTTACTTAATACAGTGCAGGATGTGCATTTAAAATAAAAATGACATCTTTCATTATAACTTCAGGGTAAATTGAGAAATCTGCTGTCAACACCCTTTCTGATCAGCACCTAGATGGGCCCTCAAACAGGTGTAAGTTCTGTCGTGTAGAAAGAATTCCAACAACTTCAAAGATCATGTTGTTACCCTAGATACTACAGGTCATGGGAACTCCGATCCACACGTTCTGAGGTTAGAGACTGAGCCAGCTAGCCCCAGAGTCTGTCTGCTCTTGGCTTGAGGTCACTCACCAGCCTGCAGAGATTGCAGGGCTATCACCACAGGCCGGGGATCGTTTGCTTTTTTCACAGTTGACGAGGTCTAATAACGTGGATTACAAAAGCCTCTGTGCCTTAAATGGTGGCTGTACTGGTATTTATGGATTCTCCTGTCCTTTGGTGGAGACTTTGAGCTCCGCCTCTGTTGGTCTAAGGAGCTTAGATACCCGTTTGGCTCTTTTTTGCAGTGGGGAACATCTTCTCCTATGAAACAGTATAGCAAATAGGTAAGAAGACCAAGAAGGATCCAGAGATGTTCTACCCTCAGACGTATCCCAGTAGGTATTGCTAGAGGAGAGGATAATTTATTTGTTGATTTTCAGTCAGACTTCATTCACGGGAGGCTATTACTGGCCACCATTAGCATTCTGTCTGGGTAACAACGGAGTAAGGACTTCAGAAGAGCCAGTCTGTGAAAGATAAATGTGCAGGAACATCCATTCCAAAATAGAATGATGCCTGTAACACACAGCCTGACAATAGTCGGTGCATTTGGAATTAAATCTTTGTGTAGAGGAGTTCCAATTTTATGTTTCAAGCATACTGCAGAAGCAGGCACAGTTTAGCATAAGGGAGGATACCAGGTTATAAATTACTTTCTCTGATTATCTTTTTCAAAAAGTCTCCATAATCTTACTTTGTTGTATTTTATTTTGTAAAAATGTAAATGTAAATATGTAGCTATATGAGATTTGGTACATGTAGGGTCAGCATTTCAGAATATCTAGCCAAGGATGGAGCCGCAACTCCACCTTTTCCTTTGCAGGCCAAACAGTTTCCTTGCCATCAACTACATTTTCTGCTCAGTAATGGGCTAACTGCAGTCTACACTGGTATTTTGGAATCTCCCTTACTCTGTGGTTTTTTTCCTCAATAAACATACCTGAGCACAACCCCAAAAGTATAGTAGTTATTAATTCCTAAAGAGCACTATTTTTTATTTAATATCTACTATTCTCCAGGCAACTAAATAAATTAAGCTAAATCCACGTTTGATGTTTTAAGGATGTCTGTTGGTTGCATCTGTATTAGTCTGTGCCAAAAGCCACACCTCTGGGGCAAGGTGTGAAAAAACCCTCACAGCTCTAACAGCATTGTAGCGAGCAATGGAAGAGGAATCTCAGAAATTCCTTCGTGTATCAGCCAAAGACCCCAGTAAAACACATAGTTTACGAGATCTATAGATTGTTAAAAGATGCAGAACACCAAGTCTGTGGCCTTACTTGAACTGCGCTATAGCCTGTGTTGTGGGACCATGTTCTACCGTCATCCGCCAGGGTTTGCCGTTATTTGTAGATGGGTGGTGGTTTGTAGATCTAGCCAAATCTCACGCACCTGATACTTGATTACCCTTGCTATACGGATTCAAACGGCTGTATTTTGGCTATATGTTCTTAGCAATCTAATTCTATTTAAAATCTGGTTAATAGTGTAGTAAATAACTGGTATTGCTACAAAATTGCATTCTGAAGGTAATGGGATTGAATTTCAACACAAGTTGACACTCAATTAAAATTTCCATATATCTAGTGAATTAGCCAGTTCTTGGCTGCTATATTAAGGTGGATGTCTTCCTGCTTAACTGAACACTGAGCAAGACAGGCAAACTGCATAATAAAGCCAAATCAAGACTTAATATACCCACGCAAATTTTTATTGTTTGTATCAAGTAGTAGGCTTACAGAACAAACTCAGGGATGTGCATTAAAAAAATTTAAATAATCAGTGTTTAAACAAAATTCCTCTATATTTAGAGTAATGAAGCTTAAAAAAAAAAAAAAAAAAAGAGAAGTCCTTAAAACTTCTTACTGAATTACTGCCGTCAGCCAGTAGATCCATGGGGCTTGTTCGGCTAAAAGCCACAACAGACTTTGTAATGCAATGATGTAATCTTGGCTTTGTGTCATTTATATTCAACCTAAAAAAACAATTTTCCTGAATAGACAGGCTGACAACAATATTGTTCAGTGTTGGTTTTTATTTGGATTGTTTCCAAATGGTTCATATGCCTCCACAGCAACACCCCATGCCCGCTTAAGTTTTTTACTCTGAATTCCGAAGTTTCCCCTTTTTCCTCGCATTTTATTTTCCTTTTAAAGTCCCAGTTATGTTTGTGAAACTAACCAGCTCGGCCACAAAATTAGGATGTATCTTGCAGAGTGCATTCATTTTACTTTTTGCATATTTTTCCCGAGGTCATGTCAAGGTTAGTTTGAATTCCATCCTACATTAAGACTTCTTTCACAGCTATTTAGCTCTGCAGCCTACTCCCCGCTGGGGTCTGCCCCTTGGGCACGTCAAAGCTTCAGACCTGACAAATCACACACAGATGAAGCTGTACAGTTTTTTAAACAGTTTCATCAGAAACGTGGGGTGGGGTTTTTTTTTCCCCCTTTACACTATACTTCCCCCCCCCCCCCCCC
>VZSF01008713.1:839846-949278 GCA_013398295.1 Chionis minor
CCCCGCCCTCCCCCAGTTTATTCTCTGAATTGCAATATCCCGAAGCCTGATTTCCGTATGGAAAATTCCCTCGCACAGGCGAGTTGTAAAATAGAAATGGCGTTATACCGTACGTGCCACTCACAGCCGCCCAGAAACTGAAAGTGCTGCAGATCCTCTTAATTAGTAACAAGCTATAGCTCCTTGTCCAATAACTGTAATCGTATTGTTAACATCTATTTGCACAGAAGAGCCTAAAACTATAAAGGCTGATAAATATTCAAAATTTATCGTCCATATTGCGAACCCGTTAGTTATCCAGGAGAGCTGTTACTTGTTCACAGGAATAAACTTCTGTCGTCCTTGGGATTACTCAGATGAGTAAACGTTCATCGGTGTCAAGAAACGACGCTGTGCTTTAGCAGCGATCCTTATGGGACTTGGGAAAATTTGAAGTGGGTGTATGTGTGTATATATATAATTAGCTTCACAACTAGAGGCAGGGCTTTCACCACCTACATCCGTGCGCAGACACACACACCACACCACACCACACCCCCCGCATCCCCCCCCATGTATATGTCGCTACACAAAAACCGGTTTGAAGCGTATAATGCAGCTTGCAGGTGAAAATAAATTTTCTCAAATTCTTAGCTGTAGACCGCTACCTGTATTTTAGCATTTTGTGAAACTAATGGTGCGACACCATTTCCCATTTAATTGATGAAGTTAAAATGCTTGGCTGCTAATGAGTGTATTAGCAAACAATATACCCTTAACAAGCTTAAGCAGCTCAGGATTTTAAAAAGCAGCTTACTGTCCTCCTCATTTTTATAAGACAAAATGTACTGCCTTCTACAAATTGCTTGATCGACTGATGAAGTACTATAATTATAGTTGTATTGCAGTTTTGACAAAGCCACAATAACAGATTGTAGTTTAGTCCCCACTCTGGGCACACAACTCTTTGCATTACAAAACCCAGTTTTACTGGTCTAATTCTTACCGAGAACAAAAGGCACCTGGAGATGTGAACTATATACTAAAAGAAAACTTGGAATCTAGGAAATAATAATATTGAAGCATGACTTTTCTCCTTGCAGTTTGTTCATTGGGAATGGTATCTAATGAAGAGTTGTCTAAAGGCTTGCTTGTTTGGAACTAATTAAAGACAGATATCCTAAATAGAAAAAGGATCATGGGAATTACATTAGGTGTCTGGAGACTTGTTATTCTTTTGGTACTCTGAGTAGATTGTGGAAGTTGTTAGGGATTCAAGAAATAAAGCAAGCTAATAAAAAGTTCTATTTTTCTGGTTATTGGCCAACTATTGTATTTTTGTTTGCAATAAGATTTGTGCCAACAGGCTAGGGGCTTGAATAAAACATTTAAACATTTGTGCATTAACACATTATGGTGAAAAGAGAGTCTTGTGCTTTCACTCAGTGCATTTCAGCCTTCAATTAATGTGAAAGCACTACAATGCCTATGCAACTTCTCTTGCCTAGTGGTGCACCATTTATCATTGCAGTTTTACATTGACCTTGACACCCACTTCATTAGAATAAAGATTGTCTACCATTTAGGTTACATTGTTCCTCTGCACAGAGACCCCATGCAAATTTCTGTTCAGATAGAAGAGCTGTGAGCCTGTCAGAGGTCATCTGCATTAAATGATTGCAGCTATTTTCCAACTGCTTCTTTTCATTCTACTCAATTCAGGCTAGGAGGATCAATCAAGCCCTCTGCCTGAAACAGTGGGACTGCTGGGAATATAACTGTTTTTGGTAGTAGTGGATATGCCCTAAACAGTATTAAATATTTAATATAAATTCATTAAAGGGCATACAAAGTCTTCAAAAAGATATTACATTTATAGTAAAATTTAGAGGGTTGGGATCACCTTCCTTAAAAAAGAGGGGAAGAACAATGGGTACCGACTGCATAATTTTTTAATGGAGGCAAAATTTAGTTCATGAAGTCACTTAATGTTTCTTTCAATGTGTTTATTTCTCTAGCTGCCTCAGAAAGGAATGCCTAGCAGAAGTGTAATCCGCATTTGCTACTTTCTGAAACAAAAAGGCAAGGTGTCTGCAGAGGTTTAAGACAAAAGTGCTAAGATTTGTTTTGTTTTGCAGGCATGCACCCATACGCACATGCACTGTCACACAAATACATGGTGTACTATTGTGCTTATTTGTAGGGGAAAAAGCAAATGGAAATAAGTTAGCGCTTTCCTCCCTGAGTTTTCTGAGTGATATAATTGGAATTAAATTATTAATGGGAGATACTTAAAAAAGATTGTTTTATGATCTTCTATTAGAGAATTTGCAATTCATTTTAATATTTGTAGTTTGATTTATATTAAAGATAATGCAATCTATGTCCAATTAACAATACATAGCCAATGTAATATGATTTCCAGATCATGCAAATGGAATAAACTAGAAGAGGAGAAACTGATTCTTAACCTCAGATGTAATTTGCTGTGTGAGTTCTGGCAATTTTAAATGACATTGCACTTTTTAATTTTTCCAAAGGCTCAGCAGCAAATTTATCCCAATCAAGAAAGCCTATTATTAATTTACAAGGACAATTGTAGGAGTCTTTATAATTTCCCTGTGCAATTATTTGCCATAAATTGCTAACAGTGAAATACATGAAGTTTGCAAGAAACAGCAACTGCTATTTATCTAGACAGATCACTCAGCCCAGGTCTTGAATGTTGTCCAGAGGTTCTAGTGCTATCGACAGCGTAAGAAATATAACCAAGCTTCTGGACGGTTTCTAAAATGTTTCACACTGATAGTACCAAAAAGGTAGAAGCGTTAAGAGCTATTGTGAAGGGTAGGCTGGCCTCTAGCAGATTCCTTCACTTTGCTTGTATACAGCTGAGCTTTGGACCCTGGACTTTGGAATAAAAAGACTCTTTGTTCATCACTGAATGGCATTAGGCATGGGCTTCCTAAGGGGCCACCATGAAGCCTAGCATGAAGAGTGCAAACATTATCCAGAAAGCAAAGTGAGAATGTGTGTGAAGAGAAGGTGGACAAATACTGCTATACGTACATTGCTACATGTTTTTGACATATATATTATATAATTTGTATTACACGTTGGTGAATTTGCTTGCAGAATATTCTTTACACAATTTTGTGCGGGCAGTATGTTTTGCAAACGTGCGCCAACACTGGCTATGCGTGCACATACAGACACTGAGCGTGTGTGTGTATGCATTTGTGTCTGCAGCAGTCGAAACACTCTGAAAGGCAAAGTTTTAAAATGTAAAGATCCAATCCAGGTAAAACTAAAATTGCAGGTTGCTCGGTCCCCATCTCAATTGTGTATCATACAGTGCCATTTACCTGAAGATACTTTTGTTAGGATGGGAATGATGGAATGCAGAACATCTACAAATAGCACACCCTTATTCCAATAACAGAGAAAGTTCACTGGCTTAATTCTTCTGTACTTCGTAGCCATAGCTCCACTGTGTGTTCAGTATGTCTAGTCTCTTTTCACTATAACCAACAGAAGCACCATACAAAAGTCTTACAATGGATGTCTTAATCTCTCTGTGTGCTTTTAGAGCATTATTTTGAATTCCATCATGCAGGCTTTTTTTTTTTTTTTCTTTTTTTTTTCCCCTTTCCTCTTCTGAAGTTTTATTACAACAACAGAATTCCCAGGGAGCTTTAGGGGCAAGGTTCGCATAATATTGCCCTAAAGTTTTGCTCGAGGGGTAGAATCCGCACCCCAGTCCTGATCATCTTTCTGTGGTGTTTCTCTTTCTGAAAGATGCAGTGCGCAATCTTACCGAGTTGTTAACTGTGTACAGATTTTTTTATTGTTTACCAGACAGTGCACATCTACGAACCTTTCATGATGATTTCTTTCTCTGACCTCTCAGTGACTAGGCATCTTGTTCCTTAACACTGAGGGAGGCTGAAAAATGCTTGAGTTGCTCAATGTGTGCCTTCTATACCAGTTTCAAAATGGCTTATTCTTCTGGTTTCCATGGTGACAATTAACACTGTTACAAGGCATTGTTCCAGTCTCCATTTGGGCAGAATTTTCGGGTGTGATTTTTCACAGAAAAAATGTTTTATATAATTTTTTAAAGGGAAAAAAAAAGGGAAAAAAAAGGAAAAAAAGAGGCGCAATTTAGTATAAAGTGTCCAGAAATGTGTCTCAATCAAGCCTGCCTGGATTCCTTAGAATATTTTTATCAGTAGAAGTAGGGCTTTAACTTGCTTTGTTTTGGAATTCAACTTCTCGTGGTTTTAATTTTTTTGCCAGACTTATTCACGGATAAATGCTACTGCCTTTTTTTAAATTCCACTATTTGTCCTTTGAGAAATATTGATTGTATTGAGTGAGAAGGAATAAAAAGCCAAAATTCTTTAACTTACATAACAATGTTTTGGATTTCTTTTGAGTGGCTTCAGGAACACAAACCCAGCCATGTATGCACACAGTTAATCATGCTGTAAATATTTTGCAGTTTTTCCAGTATGTTCTTGTTGGGGTGTGTTTCCCCAGTTTTTTTAATACCACAGGTGTTATGGGAAATTAAATGTTACTCGTTTGTTTATTTATTTATTTTTGTGGCTGTTGTGCGAAACCTGTGATTGAACTTTCTTAATCTCATTTTTGGCTATTAAACAGTAATCTATATCATAGCATCCACAGACTGTCACAATGGAGCAGCCTTTGCCCACTTAAAGCTGAGGAATGAATGAATCTGAAGATTAAATTATCTTCTCACCACAGGATTAAGTAGTCCTACCAGACTAGGGTTGTGCGGCACTGATAGAGCTGGTAGCTAATTTTCCCCTGCAACTGCTTAGAGTGTAGGTGTTTAATGGATTAAAAAATAGCATTAGCAATAGCATCTCATGCTATCAGTTCTCAAACTGTACCTCCCGTACATTAAGCTTTTCCCTTAACTTAGGATACAGACTGCATGTTAAATATCCATGAGTGAAACAATACCGACTCTCAGTCACATACCGATACATCTAATGATGAACTGAATTCTTTCATCTTTTACAGTTACAGTGTAATGCATTTTCTATCAATCAGCACTTCCATCATGCTTGTTTATACAGTAGGTTACACGGTGACAAAGACAGAGCACGTACAGAAAATCTAGCTTATTTATTGTTTAATGTAATAACCTTTTATAACATCTGTCACACTATTTGGATTATGCTGCACCGCATTATTTTCTCTCGTCCAAAATTAAATGAAACGTCTCTGTTTCGACATTAACAAGAGGATAGTAGTTACGAAACACGCGGTGTTATTTTATTTCTTCATCGGTCCTGCACTGTCCAGCCCCAGTCTGGGCAGCAGCAGCCGCCAGCCTGGAACAGGTGATGAGTGTTAACTAGCTGTGCCTGCACCAGTGTCACACAGCTAGAGGACTCCCTCAGTCTATTAATTCACTTGACAAAAGAAAGGGAGTCGCACGAACTCGATTTCAGTGCCTAGCAAATTGGACTCTGGATTCCCCTTGATATTACATGTGCTTATGGAAATAATTATGCAAATCCTTTTCAGCTATATCATCTTTAAATAGAAATCAGATTACATAAAGAAGATTGTAATCTCCTCCAGTAACCATTCTAGCTGAAAAGGCAATAATACAGGACCAAGAAGCGTACTTGTTGAACATTTTAGTCCAATAAAATGGTGTTACCTCTTGGCGGATCTGGTTCCCTAGTGCCAAACCTGGTTGATGCCTGCTGTTATACATTTCTAAAACCTTAGCCGCAGTACACCAACTATCAAAAGGCAAGTTCTTTATAAACAATTCCTTGTTTTTTACTATGCATATTCATGTAATTTTGGATACGCAGACACCTGATCAGTGTTCATTAATAATGAGAAATGGTTTAAATCACCTCATTTAAAACATTTGCTCTATGATCCACAAATGACTAATATTTGCTGAAGTTTACATAATACAAATGATGTGCATGTGTTGTGTAAATGAGAGATTAAAATATGAAACTAACAATATGCAAACATATGCATGGAAATGCTGAGGACCTGTTAGCTGAAACAGTGATTTCACACCTTTATTATTTTCTTTAAGCTGCCTCCAATTGTATTTTTGCTTTGTTTTCCTACAGAGCGTGTTCTTGGATCTGGCAAAGGCACCCATGTTTTCAACGTTCCTTATTTGAGTTTGAGTTTTTTATACTTAGCCCAGTTATTAACATTTTCAGTATGAGCTGCTATAGCGGTTTTCTTGGCTGAATATAAAGCAAAGAAAGCTTAATGTTTGGGATGCAATTTGCTAATAGCTATGCATAATTTATGTATGTCTTGTAAACACCTTGGTAAGAATATGTGCTGGAATCTCCTCTTCCAGTAAAAGGTGCATTTTTGGCTGTATCAGAAGTTCTATTTCTATGAATGTTTTCTGCATAAGAGGGATTTGGCTTAACTATATGTAGGGTACGAATAGGAGTGGATGCCTGAGTGTTAATTTTTTTTGTTGTTGTTTACTGTACTGGCTACTAAAACATAATTAATCACTATAGTAAGTATTATACTTAATACTTAATTCAGGTTGTCAGAGAATGCAGGTTTTAAAGAGATTTATTTGCCAATGTGTCTGTAGATTAGAATACATTTTTATAGAGTATATAAGTAATATACAGGTAAAATGTTTAGAAAGTCAAAGCAATTTTGAAGAAAACTTCTGGGTTTATTCATGTTAAAAAACCAAAAATACAAACAACAATAAATAACAGTGCAGGAAATAAAAGGTAGTTTCAGCTTGAAGATCTATTGGACTGTATGAGCATTGTGGCTGTTCTTGTTTGTGTGCTATTTCACTGCTCCTGTTGGTTGGTGCAATAAAAATCAAGTTACTTGTGTTGTAAGGGAGTTATGTCTAATAGTTTTTCTAAAGTGCCACTCTCACATTTTCACATATAATAGCATTTCAGGCCTGTATATGAGAGAGAATCCAGAACGAGAGAGAGAAGAAATAAACTGTACAGGAATCATGATTATGAAATTATTTCCTTGGTGTTTGTTTTGTGTGTTGTTGTGGTTTTTTTTTTTTCAATGGAGAGCCTCAGTGTTACTTGCTGAAGTAGCATATTTGAAAAATAAGACACCACTGACTTGAATGAGACAAAGGCAGATCAAGGTTCAGATGAGAGAGTGTTAGTGAATGTTACTGTACAAGTGGATATTGTGAGGGAGTGAGTATTGCTATATGTAATCAATTGCTAACTGCCTGCATAGATAAGTCACCCAGAAGGCTACGTGCTTGGTACCTAAATCTCTTATGGTATGTAATGAGAAGGTTGTGTGCTTAAAAAATAATAATTTGAGAAATGGCATAGTGAGCGTGATCATAACCAGGCACATAAAATTAAAGTTTAATTTTTTATAGAGAAAACTCTTCACAGTAGCTAATACTCTTTATTTCTTTTCATTTTAGAGATACAATGTAGAAATGTCAATCAGGCACCCGAAAAAGATGGAACTGCTTAGTAAGGTTGAAGCTCTGAAGAAAAGTGGTGTTTTACTACCAAATGATCTCCTTGAAAAAGTGGATTCAATTAATGAAAAATGGGAGCTGCTTGGGGTATTTGCATTTTTATTACTGTTTGTGGGTTATGTGTACATTTTTGTGTGTTGAAGTACGCTGTCTGTCTGATTTCTAATTTGAGGCACAAATATCTCTCTCTTTCAATTCACCACATACATTTCAAACAAGCTACTCATGCTATTATAAAAACTCCATAGTATTTTCCTCTTCTGTTGATTTTTTTTATTCCATGCTTGTCTCCTGTCTGACTTTAATAATTTTAGTTCTTTAATACATAAAAAATGTAAGTAAAATATGCCATGTATTACGGGTATGCACCAAGTCAACTATAATGCAGTATATCTGATATACACTGACTGTCATGCTTGAGTGAATGTTAATAGAATTTATTCTGAAGGTACATGTTAGAGACATCTACTGTTTAACTATTTACTATACCCTTAAGATGAAAAGTGGGGTTGTCACTGCATATTTCAGGTCACACTGATGGCTCAAAAACAAATATGCAGATTCAGTGCAAATCCGAATACCTGAAGCTAAGAATACAGCCAGGATATGTTGCGTGCTGCTGTATTCAGCTCACTTTTGACAAAAGCCAAAAAAGTTTCATGTAATTCATTTCACGCTATGATGGGCTGGGTCTCAGCCAAAGAGTCAGATACAAGAATCTGGCAAAAAAAGCAATATAGTGATTCTGTTACCCAGAGACCAGTGATGGCACCGTGCAGGAGACACTATTGTCCTATTGTTGTAAAACAGCTGAGAGAGAGAGAGGGGTCAAACTATATGTTTTTCCATCCACTTCTCTCCTTAATTGCCTTCACTTCAAATCAAGGGTAAGATAAATTTATAAATTACTTTAAATGATTAATTATAGATGTGTGATATTAGCAATACAGTTACATTGCATAATTTTGCATGCTATTATCTTAGTTTAAAAAACATTTCTAATCTATTACGAGTAAGCTATACATGCAACCTGCCAACAGTGTTTTAAATGCTGACTTGTGTCACTTCGGCTTGTTTGGTAATGCAGTAGCTGTTTTACAGAGGGTGGGGCTTTTTTAGTTCAGCACGGGAGTTTCGAACCGCTTGATTCTCTAAATGTGCAAACTGTCAGAAAATGTTGAAAGTTGCCTTATGACTAGAGAGCTTATTATTTTTTCGTTTTAATCTGCAGCACCACCACAAGCATTTTAAAAGTATTTGCCTATTAATGAATTTATGGATAAGAATGGGAGTTACTAACCTATTAGTTTACATCTGATCATGAAAACTTGTATTTTTAAAATAATTTCAGTCGGAAGAATTACTTATGACTTTCAATGTATTTAATCAGGTTAATTCAGTGGCACTGTTTAGAGCTGGCAAGATATAAAACTATGGGTTAAGTAACTGGTCATAATTCTAAAAAACTAGAAAAATTCTTCCTTAAAAAAAAATGGAAGCCCTCTGCTTCTCAGGGTGTTAAAATCAAAATATACCTCTGGATTAAATTTTGCCATTAAATTCAGCATTTACAGAAAAATAAAATATAACTATTACAGTTTTCCTCCTAAATGCAATTTCATGAATAATAAGCAGAATTTGATAGAGTTTTGTTTAATTTAATAAAAACCTCTGCAGAAACTAACGGCACTAGGCATACTGTTTTAATTGGCATGATTACGTTTTAATTGGCATGAAAAAAATTAAAGACAAGGATTTTAACTTCTAACAATGGTAAAATAGAGGGATATGGTTTTTAATATTACTTTCATCTAAGGTGAACAGTGTGGAATGGAAATACATTAGAATGAAATGTCAGTGGTGCGTACAGTTTAATCTGTGAAATTTTGTCCCCTGTGCTGAATATTACTCTGTCTCAATTGCATATTAAACAACCCTATCAAGGCAGGCATTGGCATCTGCTGTGCTGACACAAATTGTGAATTAAATGAAATTGATGTCCTCTGTCGTATATTTATGAAGACGGACCATTCTCTGAAGTATTCTGTTTATGAAGAATTTATGATTGCAAACTGTTCCAGAACAAAAAAGTGGCAATAAATTCTTTTTTGTGACCCTACCCTCCAAGGGCATTGATTTCACCTCCTGCTGCTACTTTTGTTACAGCATAAAAACAATAGCTAGCACTGGATTCCACTGAGGGTCTTCAAATTATCAATATTTGCACCATGAAAATAGAAGGGTGTTGCCAAGAAAGCCTGTTTTTCAGTTATGATTTCCTAAAGATGTTATTTACAGAATGCCACATAGTAGATGAATGTCTGTTGATCTAATTTTTATTTGTGTTTTAAAGCTTCTTTTGGAAGCTAACTTCATTGTTATAAATTATATTCCGGTAACTTTCTAAGGCGTGTATTTTCAACAGACAGCCAGACTGGGTCACCTAAAACTGTATCTTCATGTTACAACAATTAACCGCTGCTAATTATCAGTTTAAAAGGTTATTGGATGTGATTGCCAGTGTATATTCAATATTCTACAATCAGTAACACAGATCTAGCGCTTATAATAAGTGTCAGACTGACAGCCTCTTATAGGTCAGATAAAATACTGCTTGGCATAGAAGAAGCAGGCAACAGCCTATCTCCCTTGTGAGGTTAAAGGATTGCCTTTCAAAATACTGAAAAGGAAGGTAACTTTCTATCGCTAGCCTCTTCAGAATATTCATTATGCTCACAGCGTCCACTATCAAAATGTTATTCAGTGGTTCTTTTATTAGAAATACGACTTTGAAAAGCTGTGGTAAATTAGTTTCATTAGCGATGGGAGGTGAATGTTTATTCTGGTCCATTATTTTTAAAGTGGATGCTTAACATGGAGAACTTAAATCCAAATTTAGTTGCCTAAATAATTAGCCTGATGTTCAGGAACATTGAGGCTTTGCAATTTCTAGCTTATTGGCGTCTGAATGAGTTCATCCACTTTTAAAAGCAAATCAGCTGTTTTGTGACCTAACTGCTCCTGTATACAACCTCAGGGCTACAAGTTTGGAAACTATGATCTGACAGTTCGTACCTCAAAAAATATTTCAGTGTTGCCCCAAAAACTTAGACGCTAACTTGAATAAGAGTTTAGTGAACTCAGTGCTTGTCGTATTTTCTGTTGCTGCCTAGAAACCAGTAACTCCCATGGTCATAAACACCTAAAGCCATGGAGAAATTTTGTAGAGTAACTACTTTAAAAAGTTATGTACCATTTTGTCTCCTCTGTCCACAGTTGCTCTTAATAAACATTGATTTATCATGCTTCCAACAAAGTCAGTGACCCAGAGAGAACAGCATAAGTGAGAAACAAGGGTACAAAAAATGAAATTGATTGAAACAGGGAAACAAAGAATGAAATTGATTGATATTAGTAGTAATTATCAAAAAACCCCACGTCTCTAGTCATCTAACAGATGCTTGTTGTTGCACATTAACCTGTATATGTTTTGGTACATGAGACTAATCTATGTTTTCTTTATCTGATGCATTAGAAAACCCTAGGAGAGAAGATCCAAGACACAATGGTAGGGCACAGTGGGTTAGGTCCACGTGACCTGCTCTCGCCTGAAAGCGGCAGCCTGGTAAGGCAGCTGGAGGTCAGGATCAAAGAGCTGAAAGGGTGGCTGAGAGATACAGAGCTTTTCATCTTCAATTCCTGTCTGAGACAAGAAAATGAAGGAACAATGAATGCTGAGAAACAACTGCAATATTTTAAGGTAATAAAAAAAAATAAATCATAGTTTTCATCGAGAGACTCCTCTTTAGGGGAGGATAAAATATTTCTCTTATACATAACGTAATGCAATGCATGTACATATGTAATCATATATTCATATTTTCACCTTCATTTCTGTACTGTGTGTTCATTCATGTTGATTTTATTGAATCTTTACAGTAATATCTATTCCTTAGACTTTTTGCAAAAGAGAGCTTTAGAGGGCTAATCACACCGCAAGTGGAAAAGCAATAGTATTCTTTCATTCTACTTCACTGTAAAGTTGAGTTTTGTCAAGAAAAGCTTCACTCTGAATTTCCCTCCCTACATCACTTAAATTAATTAATGTGTTGTGTGACCATCAGTTTAATAGCGTATTTCTCTGCACATAGAAGTCAAGAATAGCCTATTGGAGGTCACAGTTACAGAGATACAAATGTAGCATACATGTGAAAATATTCAAGTTTGTGGTGAATAGATATGTGGAAAAAGACATATACACTGAGAGATTTGCATTAATCTAGGCCACGTCTTGAGCCTAAGCGTGAAGTTTTATGGAAAGGAGGGAAAAGAATTGTAGTCACAATGCTGTATTCAGATGGGTAAGCTCCTTCAACTGAAGGCCAGCAGTGAGCTTTGCGATTGACTTAGTGGAGGTCGTATGTTTTGTTCCATTCCCCAAAAGTAGTGGGACCATTTAGGAAAGAGGAGTATTAAATTAGCAAGCAAACCTAGTAGAACCGTGTGATTTTCTTCTGTTCATAGCTATTGCTTCTAAGCAAACCCTCACCTGAGTCATCATTACAGGTCACTTCACTCTGCAAGTGATCTTTGACCAAAGAATAAGAAAGGAATCACGAGTAATTGTTGAGCTTTAGAGGTAAAAAGGTTTTTCTCTTCCACTAGTACATCAGGGTGTCTGGGGCAACAGCACTTTTAAGTGATGGACAATTTATTAAATACTCACCTCGAAGGACATGTTGCAAATTCTTCTAAGCAAATATTTTTTTACACAAGCGTTCAATAAAACAACAGCAGGTAAATGAGTCTCTTCCCAATTTGTTGTTCCTTAACTCTTCCAATCACAAGGATTAGTGTCAATGTAGGTAAAGTTGGTGGGGGTTTTTGAGGTTCCTGAGCATGTCCATTTGAATGCAACTTTAAGTTTTCTTATGACATCCATATTGTTTGGGGGTTTTTAATGATTTGTGGTCTTCTGACAACAGGGAGAAAACCATGCTGATTCTGTTTGTTCTATCAGCAAACTTCAAAGCTAGTGTTTATGAAGTACTGTTGATAGAACTGCAGAACTTCACAGCAATAGATCCATGTTTTTCCACAGGAGATGCTGGATGCTTCTTATTTCTGTGCAAAATTATGGCATTTATTTAAGTGCATAACTATGGATTTGAAAATCTAATTTCAGACAAATTTGTTTTTAAATATATATATTATATGTGGCTAAGGCTTTCTCATATATATATATGTGTCCATGAACAGAAATACTGTAGCAGTGTTACTTACGTATTTGGAGTGTGCATATACCTCTCAAATGAGATCTTTTAATATATATATATGACATGATGTCATGCCAAGAGCTCTAGAGATGTTAAACAGGATAGTACCACCCACCATGATGTAACCAGAGTATTTCATTACTCGGTTGATTATCTATTAATTACATAAATAATACATTAATTATTTTCAAAATGGTAGCCATTAGAGTATAAAAAATAATTACCTATCAAATATGGTGAGAGCACATCACTTTGTCATATATATTAAACCATCTTTGTCTCATTAAATCTGAAATCCAGTATAAGTAAGTTTTCCATTCTTCACTGATCTCCTGGGGAAGTGTATAAAAAAGAAAATGGATATAATTAACAATAGTGCAATGTATAATACATATATTTGAGAAAGAACATTTTGAACATTTTCAAAAACATTAGCTGTGCCACTAGTAGGAAACCTGCTGGGGTTTAGTTTGACTTACTTTCCATTTAACTTAAGAGTTTAACCTTATTACTGCTTTCACTGTGGTAAGTGAATCATTGTTTCTTAATGGAAATATATTGTGCTGCACCATCCCGATTATACGCATAGCCACTATACACAGAGAAACATTTTTAATAAAATAAACTCAACAATGCCATTGATTTTCATTCCATAATGTTATGTTTTAAATTACACTTACGCCTTAGGAGAAACAGTTATTTCATTGTTCAGGTGTTTTCCTTTCATTTTGCAATTGGAGGATAAATTGAATGTATAGTTCACATGCAGTTGGGACCCAAGATGAGAACAATGTGGTGGGAGGAGGGGTTGTTAAATTCACTAGTGGGAAATTATTTTGACTTCTTTGTTTTCTCTTCTAAAAAATCATGCCATATTAATTTGAGTGTTCTTCTTATTAAAGTATGTACTACTGCATTACTTTTCTTTTGGGATATTGCTGTGCAATAATAATACTTAGCATTTCCATAGTACTATCCAGCCAAGGACCTGTACACGCTGTACAAACATAATGAGCTAAGCGTCACTAGACCTTTAAGGTAGGCATTATTATCCCATTTTTAGAAATTAGGGAAATAAAATGCAAGGAGATTAAGTGGCTTTTCCAGGTTTTCACAGAAAGTCAATGGCTGTGTTAGGGTAGAACACAGCTATGGTGACCCTGATCTTTGGCACTAACCACAAGGCAGCCCTTTCTTTCTTCTTCTAGGTGAATTCTCAGTATATTCCATTTTCATATGCGATGAAAAGAGAGTGCCTTCTTGTGTTTACCTCTGGTTTTTGTTTATATTCAAAGTTCAAATCCTGCTGAGTGTGTTTCGCTGTTTTTTTTTTCTGTTATTATTAGCATATTTAGATATTAGAATTTTTAGAATATTATTAGTTAAGGTCATTACCCAGTCTATGTCAGTTCTGGTATTTCTTGGTTTTGTGGAAACTACGTGGTATACTTTGGTCAGCCCAGCGATCTCAGTACATCACAATGTGCAGCCAGTCTGCAGAGCCATATTTTTACTCATTCCACCAGCTTTCAGTGCTCCTGGCTGCCTCTAGCATTTTCATATTTAGTTACGAAGGAGAGGCATGAAGTTTGCTTCAGTCTATAGTGACACTTGCTGGCCATTCCACAGCAGCATTAAGTCAGCTTCCAAATGTGGCCAAATCCTGGCTGCTGTTGAGAAGGAGGAAAGAGCCACGAGTTGCGCAGCTGTAAAGCATGGAAGCATGGGTGTCTTACTCCTCGTTTGTTTTCTTCTGTTGCAACGTAAAAAGCCCATGAATCTGGACTAAGAAAATCAAGAGATTGACTTAAAATTCATGAGATCGTCATAACTATGAACATACATTTATTTTATTTATTCATCCTTTTTATTTCTGTTCTGCCTTTTGAGTCCCTCGAGTTCATGTTTTCTAGCTTTTCACTGAAACGATGAGGACCAGTATCAGAAACATACTTTAAAATGAAATACAAGATTCTCAGGTAAACACATAATTCTAGCAGCTGAAAGACCTAATGTCATGAGACTAATAATTGGCACAACTGATTTCCTAGCCTAATGATGTATGGCAATTTTGTAGGTCAGGAGAGATTTGGAGCAGGAAAGAATGAGGAGCAATAATAAAAAGAATTCGCATTCTTTCATGAAAGTTTTAGCAAATTTCATTTGAGTAAAGTCTGGCCAGAAATTTGCGTGCTTGTTGGCTTGTAAGTAGAAGTGTTCTGCCACATTTGCTTTTATGTGTCTGGGACTTCAAAAAGCGTGCTGTTTTCTCTGCAAAAGGCCCTCCAAAAGACAGCAAGGGAGCTTAAATAATTAGTCATATATTTCTGTCATTTGCAATAAAACTTATGACATTTAGTGTTCAATGTAGAGAAATGACCCATCAGCATCAAAAAGGTAGTTGTTATGGCTTTTGGCTCACAGACCAGCTTCTCAAGAACAAGTTTAGATTTGCAAGTATCTGTCCATCTCAGAATCTGTTCTCAATCACGTAGAACTGGGAAAGCTTCTATTGCTTTCGGTAACAAGATTTATAAAGGATCCTGTTCTCCTTCAGGGAACAGGATTTTAGCAGAGGTTTTCTGCTAAATGGTGTTCTTTGGCAACAATGAAGTTGCACTTTATTTAGTTTTCTGATCTGGTTTTATTTGAAGTCAACATGCTATACGTATATATTGTCATACCTGTGTCCTAAATCTGTATTTGGTTCTTTAAAAAAGAGAGGCCGGATTTTCAGCAGTATGGAAAGGTTGGGGTTCTCGTTGACTTTAGACAATGTATTCATTAAAGAAATCAGAGTGCTTATTCGTACCAAAAAATGATGGAAACATTCTCTCATTTAATATTTCTAAAAGTCAATGGTCTATTGAATTCCATAGCTAGTAATATTTGTAGCCATTTATGTTTGACTTGTAAGCAGTGTAAATTATCTGATGCTTGTAACTATTTCTAATCAGTAGACTCACTCAGAAATGTGTTTTCATCTTCCACTAAATTTGTGACTGAGCATACCAGATAATGCAATGTCACTTAAAAAAGAGTGTTTCTCAGCACCATCTCTCATTTCTCCAATGCCTAAAGTTACTGAACTTTCTGATTAAACAATATAGGTTCCATTGGTAGTTAATAATCAATCAGTTAATCAGTACTTCTTATGGTGCTTTTCATTTTAACTAAGTTTGCGTAAGAGTCAGCACTGCATATCTTACAAACATTTCAGTTAAACATAATTCTAGCAAATACAACACAAGTCAGTCTGGGAGCATGTAAGATTATGGCCAAACTGAAATCAAAGGGAAGTATTAACTTTGAGTAAGGATTTGGGAGCTCAGAGATTGGAGAAAAGTGCTGGCTGTTCCTACAGGTGCCAGGAATCACTTTTGCTACTGCACTTTGGATCCTTTACAATTTTTGGAATGATGTTGCTGGCAGAGCCGCAATCAAAGAATTACCGAAATTCAATGTGCATGTAACAAAAGTATGCAAAACAGTTTCCAACAGAAAGTGCAAAAGAAGTCAAGCAGGATTTAATCCTTTTTATACCTCTAAGGTGATAAAAAAGAGGTGTAATAATTTTAATAAATGTATCAAAAAGAGTGTGACTTCAGAGCCCTACATCTTTCACAGATGAAGAAATGTTTACCCAAATTTTCTTTGGATTAAATTTTAACAAACAGGAAGGCACACAGTATTAAATCTTATGAAAACCAGGTAGGATTCCAAAGTCAAATGTAGCCTGATGCCACTTACAATGGTTTGAAGCAAACTCAAACTGAATGTACATGACCCACCATCCCAAAGCAGCACTTCTTTAGACCACTCAAATGAGAAGCCACATCTTTATAGTAAAGCAGCTCTATGAATATTCTGCCAAAAATGTGGTATATTGGCCCTAATACAATATGTGGTTTTATAGCTCTAATTTAATTTTCATATACTCAAATATCAATGCTTAATACTATACACACACAGAGAGACTACCGAAGTACTTAATATACTCAAATGTATCTCAAATTTTGATTTGATGTACTTATTAACTGAAAGTTTTGTGTGTTTCACTAAGCTCTTCCTATTTAAGGCAACACTAATACAATTTACAGTTCCCATTTAGGACTAAATATCCCATCTGAGATAGCAGCTTTCATTCTGTCATCCCATTTGGACTGTGAAGCTCAGACTGTGAATTCTTTGAGTTTTTTAACATTGTGTCATGGACTGATCCCAGCCGGCAACTAGGACCCCACAGCCACTTGCTCACACACCCCCACCCCCCAAGAAGGGCAGGGAGAAAGGGGAAAAAAGGATGGGAAAGGGAGAAGAAAAAAAACCTTGTGGGTTGAGATAAAGACAGTTTAATAGAACAATAAGGGAAAAGGAAAATAACAATAACAATAATAATTATTATTATTATTATTACAATAAAAATAATGACATAGGTTATTCTCAGCACCTGGTGAATTGGCACTGTCCAGAGTAGTGATTGCCGATTCCACCCTCCCAGCCAACCCCCGTTTATACACTGAGCTTGACGACTATGGTATGGAATATTCCTGTTGGCCATTCTATTGTTCTATGGGTGCTCCTTCTCAACTTCTATGGGAAGCTGAAAAGAGTCCTTGGAAAGTATAAACATCACTTGGCAGCAACTAAAACAATATGCATTATTGACATTCTTTTCACAGCAATCACTACAAAGAAAATTAACTCTTTCCCAGCTGAAACCAGCACATACTGTTACTTAGTTTTTAATTAATCAAAATCTCACAATTAATCATAAACGCTATCTGGATGTCTAAAGCCATTTTCCCCCACAAGGGCTCCTATCGCTGGGGGAAAGAAAGGGACACAGAAGATCTAGCCTCCAGGGATGGTTAGATCTGACATGCTGCAGGGTTCCACAGAGGTATCACAAAGTACCTGCATGCAGTTCTAATTCCAGACTAAGATTTGGGTGTGGGATGGAGGTTACTGTAGTAACAGGAAGAACTTTGAGTTCAGGAGGGCTCAGATACAGCAATACACTTAATCCTTTGGTGGAGAGAATAGCCTTGTGGCTATTTTTAGACTACTAACTCATATTTTGCTTCCTTCCTAACTCTTTTTTTTTATGTACTGTCCCCTTATTTCTGGTATACCAAGATGATTACCCTGCAGACAGCATAGCCATATGGTAGAGGTATGTTAAAACAGGCTGGCTTTGGATACCTACAGTGCAGAGGTCTTGTCTGAGCTTCTTTTATAGTAATTGGGGGGGAAAAAAGCACTTTTGGGATGCAATCAATCTGTCCTGTTTTAAGCATCTGACTACGGAGATGTACTGTACCTCAGAATATCTGCTTCTAAATGGCTAGCTCAGGTGTCAAGTTCTCCATTAGCTCAGATGAATCCCACTCCAAGAGTCATCAGAAATGTCTTTAAGACCTGAGGGACTTGAAGATGTTGAGGCAACTGTAATCCCAGCTCAGAAAGATTTACTGCTAATATCTGTAAGGTTCTCCCATACTAACTACAGGCTTATTTCTTTTCCAGGGAAGTTGAGTCTGAATTTCTCTCTCAGCCCTTCTGAATGTGCAATAGGGTTCTTATTCGAACCTGTGCCTCCTTGTTAAGTGGAGTTGGTGAGAAGGAGGCAGTGGGGCTCTTGTCCCTGTCTTTCTTACTGTACTGGGATGATCTGTGTTTAATTCTCATGTCAAGAGTAGGCTTGTAAAACTTGAGGTCTGACTCAAGCTGACTAACACAGAAGATGCCTTGGCTTGCAGAGAAAGCTGTCCCAAACTGGCCATTACAACGTAAAAATTGCGATTTCATAGTGACAAACAGCTTACAGTTGCTTTCCCAAACCTTTCCCATCAATGACATCTGCAGACTCAGGGTTATATTTCTCCTTTCAGTCATGGCCTCTTGACGAGTCAGATGTGTAGAAGTGAAGATAGCTGACTTGGCTTCTTTTGAGAGAACATTCTTGGTTCCATCCCTTATTATTGTCATTTTCACTGAAGATACAATTGATTTTCTTCTTCTGACCCACCCAAATGACTCCTTGAAAATGTGACTGTTTATTGTCCTGCTATTGCCTTGAAGATTTGTTTAATGCAAAACCAGAATCTTTCTCTTCTGTTACTATCAACCCGGAAAAGGAAAATGAGAAGAAAGCAAAAGATGACAAAAGAAAAAGGGAAAGAACTCTTTCCCCTAAAAATAAGCCAAGATTGACTTGCACTGACTTACAGGAAGGGTTGGTACTTTGGTGGGCCTCTAAGATTTATTTCCTTTGTTAGTGATAGCATATAGAAAAACAAGTACAGTGTGGACCAGAAATATAAGAGAGTTAACAAAAATACACCGTACTGTCTCCATTAAGGTCCTGCTTGTACTACTGCATGTGATTATACGATTTATTTGATTGTCTATAACTGCCCCTTTGGAGCCATAGCATTGCATTTTCAGGTGCAAATCTCTCCAATATTAGTGGATTATTGATTGAATAGTGTTCTCTGGAGCCATGAAATCCGGCTAATGAGATTTCTCTTTAATTGGTGGATCATTGACCTAGTAGACCGTTGCCTAATTTTGGTTTCAGCACTGGACAGGTTGCTCAAGTTTCATCTTTGCACCTAAGTCAATAGATCATAGTCATAATAGGGAATATTATTATAGACTGTATTAGTACCTTTACTCACACTAAAAATAATTTCCTACTGCCAGGTAGCCCATTGATTTTAGTAGAATTATTTGCAGGGTAAAGTGTAATTCAGTATGAGTAAGAATATGAGTGTAAAAAGAACAGGCCTTCAGTATACAACCTGAACTGTTATTGCAATCCTTATCAGGTATATTATGTATCACAAGTATGAGATGTCAGTCAGGAATGGGATTTGCAGACTGGCAACGTATTGCTAGAGACAGCAGAGCAGCTTAGATTATCCTTGCTGCACAAAGTCAATGGGGGGGGGGGGAAAAAATGTATNAATGTATGTTATGTAAGGTAATGTAAAGGTTCCTGTCCTTTGCAGGATGATTCCCTTACTGGTCTGTTTGCCGAGTGCTGCGTTTCCTCACCTCAGAATAAAACTGAAGCCCTGGCCTCTAATCTGATGGGTTTCCTGTGCATTTCGCCAAAGGCTGATGATGCAACATCATTTTTAGTGCACCACATTTCCCTTTATCATAGTGATGCTTATTTTCATGTTTTGGGCACAAGAAGAAGAACCTCATTATGGTTTCTGGTCTAAGCTTTAGTGAAGGAAAGAATGCCAGTTTTGTGCCCTCTTTGCTTTTATCCTATCTGGTCCTCTTACCCCAATCCTGTTGTCCAGGCAATGGAAGAATGGCAGTTGAAGGTGCAATAATATGAGTAACACTGAGGTTCTAAGACCATCGTACACAAACAGTCACCCCATCCAGACATTTGGCTTTTGACAACCCTTAGTTTTTTGACTGCTGTTCACAGTTCGTCTTGACCATATCACCTGCTGCAGTGCTCGCCTCTAATTCTAGCCTTCTCGTAGCCCTGGGGCTAAACCGTGCATGTCAAAGTCATGTCTGCCTACTTTGTACAAGAGGCAAGTTAATGTCAATTTAAAATTTAACATGTTTATGCAAACACTTGCCTAAAACTTATTTATACAAGTAAGATACTGAGGTAGGCTACCCTGCTTCAGCTATGAGTGAACCTACCTCGCTGCAGTGCTGCCTGGCTCCAGTTGGTTCTGCTGCAAGTAACTTCTCTTGTGGGGACTTTTAGTCTCGTGGTGAGCTGAAACCAAAAAAAGTGCGTATACTTATGATTAAGACATGGCAAAAGAATGAAAATAATGTTGTGATGTTTTAGTGATATATCCATTCTGAGGATGCATTGCTTTTTTGAAATAAGATGAGGAACACCATTTCTGGAAAAGCCTCCTTGCTGTCCTTGTGCATATACAGATACACATGAAAGCACCGTATTTTCCTGTTTACCCCGGGGCAGCTCAAGCTGTACATTTCTGAATCCAAGCTAAATTTGCTTCACTGACACAAGAAAAAAACCAAAGAAAATCTCTTTTTCCTTACTCATTAAATGCGTTTATTTTCCTTTTCTTATCACCTTGACTGTCCTGAAGTCTCCAAAAGATTAGTCTAATTTATTTTATGTGCGCTGCTTTCCCATAAAGGGGTAATACCAATGTACTGCAGGATGTTTTTTTCCTGTAATTCAGAATAGTGTAAATTCTCACTACCTTTCAGAATATACCAGGCCCATTGCACCGGGACAGAAAAAATGCATGTCTACCATTTGTGGGGGAATGAGATTAAGAAAGGGAGTAAGTACAGTATTAGCATCTGAACCTCACCTTGAGGGTTACGGATCTTGATGTACATCCATGCAAGGAAGGTTTTCCTTTAAAGCCTCTTATGTAGCTCTGAGGCAGGACACAAACTTTTAACAGTTTTAACTGTTCATTAAAGATGGCTGAAACGCTCATCTCTAACAGTTTTTAGGCATTTGGAGGGGGTTTCTTGGCATCTGATGTGTGATGTATGTTGAGAAACAGATTGATTTCTTTTAAGCTGTAATTCGAAGTGAATTCCAACAACCAGAGGTAAAGTTGAGCCTAACTTATGCCTCACTTGATTTGGTAAAGTTTCTACCTGTACCTTAAGTCATTTAATCTCTTGGATTTCCACACACAGTCATTTGAAACTCTGCCCAGTGTGGTGATCTAGCAAAAATTTCAAGTTTATAATGTTGGCTAAAGGCATATGAATTTTTGGGTAGCATGGTTCAGGATTCATTACAAAAGCAAGGCATAGCACCGATATTTATCCTACCTATCTGATGCCTTCTTGCATTTATTTTAGCATTTTTGGAGATAAAAAAAAAACAACCCCAAACTAGCACATTGTACCACTTTTTTAGTATTTCTTTGTCGGATCTGTTTCTCTGGAAAGAGAATTTCTTAAATTGAATGAAAAGAGGGCACAAACTGAAGGCATTTATAAAAACAAACAGTGCCAGATTAGAAAAATGGATCCTCCTGCCATCATGTCTGGCTCCTCTGTCTGGATGGCTTGGCTTATTCCCTGGAACCAAGTTAACCCCAACTTTGCAGTGTGTAGTAAATAGCTCTAAAACATTTCAGTGTAAAAATGAATCTAATTAATCCCCTGTATGAAACATAAGAAAAATAAGGCTTGGAAAAGCCATGTTGTATTTCAGTAGGGAAGATGCATTTACATCCAACACTGTTTTTCTTTTATTTTTAAAAGTTACCTTCCTGTAATTGCACACTAGTTTAGAGCTAAGATAGGAGCATCTTAACAATAATGGGCACTTTTTTAAGAGATTATTGCCAAAAGTGCATTCTTTATTCCAGGGAGACACTGTAATAGATACCAGCGCTTTAGTAATGATACAAGCAATCTGTAAGCTATTATAGTTTCTTTTATAGTAACTTAATCTTCATATTGTTTTATATGTCTGGAATTTTAATGGTGTTTTTAATTTATGAAGAGAAGTATATTACATATTACTAGTTACATGGGAGTATGAGCTAAATATCAGACCATTGAACTATATTCTTACAAACAAATATTTTGAAGTACTTAAGCAAGCATAAGGAATAGAGAAAAGAAATTAAAGAAAGTCATACAGATATAATAGCAGCTTTTATGGAATGAGCCCAGAAGCATCTATTCTGGACTGTTACTGTATTTAATGCATATATTGTACCTCTAGAGGAAAATGGGAAAGAACACGGGTACTTTCAGAATGCTATTTAAAAATAAATATTTTCTTTAAAAGGAATATATTTACCTAATTAATAAATTTATTTGCATTATTGATTGCAAGTAAACACAAATTCCTATGTAGTTTTTTAATGCTAGTGAAACGAATGAATTAATGTAAGCACTTGATTTTATGTAGAATGTAAGCGCCTATGTAGATTCAAGAATCTAGTTCAAAATTTAAGTATTTTTTCCTAATAGTTCATTTCCATTTTTAATATGGATAGAAACAGGCTATTCACTAAATTCACTATATTACAAGGAATATAGTGAATTGTGCTCAGACTTGTAAGAGAGATACCGTAACACTTTGCCAAACAGTGAGTTACAGAGAGATATGATCAGCGTAGCACTTTAGTGGTTGTAATGCTATTAAAAGTAGCGCTTTTAAATAGAGAACCAGTTCGCTGTTTTGAAAGAAGTCATATTCTCCTTTAAACTGTCATTCTGTATTTCTGACTTGCAATTAAACGATATTTCTAAAATGTCAGTCCCAGATTCTGTTGTGACCGTCATCGTAATAAAATGTGACAGCAAAGATATTATATCAATACTTTTTCCATAATTAGCATTAAAGATCTCTCAAGGGTTAAGTACAAAGGTTTTCCACTGAATGGTCTGCAAACCTTGTGCCTTTAGAGTCTTCTAATATAGCCAAGACTGGTGACAACCAGGAGACAAATCTATGAACAAACCTGTTTGGAGAGAATAGTTTTGTGGTGTGTGATGTATGTTACGTAAATGAGCTTATTAGGACTCTCATCTATTTTATTATTGGTGCCCAATTTAATAGAGGCATTTAAAAAACAATATTTCTGCCTGACTCCTTGAAATGAAGAAGATACATTGATATAATTGAGAGCAAATGATTGCATGTTGTGCCATTTAATCATGTCATTTTTCAATTGCTGTTTTTTGCACTTCACTGCATACTTATAGAATATTTAGCTTCAGTATAGATTAAGTCCCACAGTATACAACTGAGTAGAGTTCCTACATTAGGTGACATTTTCTTTTAACCTTGAAATCAGCAAAAGCACACAGGTTTGGCAGCATTTTTCTAAGAGGTGACAAGTCATCATTCATTTCCTATCTTTATCATTTAGCTTTTTTATTTTGAGGAATTACTTTCTTACTAATTTTTTTTCATAGGAATTATTTGGTTTCTTTTTTGTTCAGAAACAGAAATTCTTATTTTCACCATGTGTGCCATAAAGATGGAATTTGAAATACAGGGATGCATCACCCCAGACAAGAGAAGTTCCAACTGGCATTGCCATTTCACAGAAAACACTGAAAATTAAATTTTACCCAGCATTTGCGACCGTATTGTTTCCTGTTTTCCATTTATTCTTGTATTAGTGATGTTCCCCATGATTCTACATGGTTTTACATCAGCACTTTTGAAAAGTGAAATGCTGCACTAGCCAAAAATCAGATGTAAAAGGGCATTTTACATTTTTTTGAGAGTTGCAATTTGAGTATTGTAGTCAGAAGAGTAACTTCTTTTCTCAGATTTTGCCTTCATTTCTGCATATGGCTGTTGTACTGACCAGCAACAGTTCCATAATCATTTTGTCTTCTGTCAGGCAACGACTGATGCAATAGGAAGGGTATGATTCTTTCCCTCACATACCCACATCCTGAAGGAAGAGTAAGCCTTTAATAGACAGACCAAGGATAGACAGAAACTTCCTGTTGGATATGATCTTGGATATGATCATTCCAGATTTAACTGCAGCCAATCTACTTGCATTTTCCTAAAAACACCCAGTATTGCCCATACACAGAAATACAACATAAGCCTAGAAATAACATTTGTTTCAGTATAGGCTGGTATTTCTTCTGAACCTGAAAGCACAACAAAAATGCATCTGTGGAAGTTACTGTTTGTCATCTTCTGTTTTCAAAGCTCTGGACCTTTATATGGACCTTTATTATTCCTAATTGTAGAGTGAAATCAAAAAAGATGGAAAAGGTTGAAAGAACTTAAAATCACATAAAAATGAATTCCTCAAACAATACGTAGTAAATGATGGTGCAAAAATCATATCTCAATCTTTTATGTAGTGATTATATGTGGATTTAAGTGAACTAAACTAATCTTAAACTGACTCTCAAACTATTTTTAAGCACAAGTTGTCCCACTGGATTCACTGAGAACCTAAGTGCTTTTAAATGATTAATATTAAACAGTTGCTCAAGAACCTTGATGTAACAGTGCTTCAGTGGCCAACTCATCTACCGTCTCGTGTGAGAAAGCTGACTTCCCATCCACGTCCTCCAGTCGTGCAGCTCAGGCGACATGGTACAGCTCAGGCGCTGATACACGGCAGGAAGGCTGAGGAATGGAAGAGGATTGAGGCTTGAGGGGCTCTAATATTCCTCAGCTTCCCACCTTTCTGTGCCTCCCACACTCTCTGGCACTGCCTAAAGCTGCACGCGTGTTTCTGGTCCTATGCCATTCACTTAGGAGTCACGCAGCTGTGCAGAGCGCCTTCTGTTCAGATCACGGCCACGTCCATCCCCATAGATAGTGCCATTAGCCCATGGCTTGGGAAGAATGTTTGATGTCATTTGACTCAGCAGGGGCTTTTCCAGATGATTTAAGGCATGGTATTAACAAGCTGTGAAAGTAGTTTCAGCTAGCCCTTTTTAGCTATGCGGGTGATAACTTCAAAGCACTGAAAATAGGAGTAGGCAGAGGGAAGAAAAATCTTCCAAGATTCTAACAGCACAGACAGGAATCCTCAGTATGGGAAAATATGACTCGTAATAACATTATAATGAATAACACCTCAATGTTATCAGGGTATCTGTTGCAAAGCAAAGGACTCAGACACAAAGTCAAGTTCATACACGGCAGCTGCAGTTCCTGTGTATACTTTTAGCCTGCAGCAAAAAAGTCAAATACATTAATTTAAGTCTCGCTGCAAATGATTCAAGTGGATGTGTTTCTCCCATGTTTGCGAAGGTTTGGATTGTATTTACAGTTACTACATCTCAGTGGACACATGATAATGTGAGGAGCCACAATCGAAAGTGTCTGATCTCTTAATCTATACTTCAGCAAATCTTCTGCACACACAGGATGCTAAGTGAGCCTAACTGATGCTTCTCAGTCTACTGTTAGATAATTTCCTAATTTTCTGAACTGTCAAGTACCCAGTAGCTTACTGTAGCAGCTGTCGACCATCAGGCCCAAGCCTCAGTAGAGATACTCATCTTTCTTCTCCTTTTTTTTTTTTATTAGTCATGAATTATAGCTGTTCATTCATGTAGAATGTACCTTGCAAATAATTAAAGTAACCATGGTCCTGGAAGCATACTTTGCATGTACAATTGCCGTATTGACAGGTTTTTATAGAAGCATGCCATTTTAACAGTAGCAGAACACCGATAGATATACAACGCGGTGAGATGTCAGGTCATAGGATACAGGCAATTATTGTGTCCCTTTAGGACACTGTATAACAGACCCTAATACTGCTTAGGCTCATTATTGCTAGTGCTATTATATAGGGTTTAAAGATGTCTTTACATGATTAAGTTCTCTGGCTTTTAAAGTATTGTTGCAATAGCCAACTCTTTCAACACGCTGTTAGATACAAGCACTTCATTCTTCTCCTGTTTAATATTAATCATAATATCATGTAATAAAATTGAAACAAAAGTGCCATAGGCCTAATTGTACTGTCACAGCCGTGTAAATCAGAAATAGCTTCAGCAAAACTACTGTTACTATGCTGGTGTAAAATTGATGTAAATTAGAAATGACTTGGATGCTGTAGCTCTGCTTGCAGATAACACAATGTAAAGGCCTCACTTAAACTCCCATATAATGGCTTATGAATTAAATACTCCTTACCTCATCATGTTATAAGGTATTGTATCAAAAATGAACACTATTTGTAAGGGATGACATAATCAGGTAGATCAAGGTGTGTTAATGTTACAGGGCCAGATTCTGAGCTGGATTGACTTCCATGAAGTTAATGCAGGTCTACATAGATTTGGCTGCCATCAGTATATAACTTAACATTGCTTCCATAAAACTGGCTTGTTTAGCAGTTATACAAGGTAAAATAAGAATCCTGACTTTATCTTTACATAGATTTTTTGGTTTGGTTTGATTTGATTTGGTTTGGTTTGGTTTTTTTCTTATGTGATGTTAGGCTAATGCACAACATCAGAAAGGAAATGTGCCAGACATGGTGGTTACATCAAGAGCTATGTGGGAAACTAGTAACGAACTCTAGGAAAATAAATAAGGGCAAGTTCAGGAAACGTAAGTGAAAATGCAGCTCTGGTATAAATTGAATAATAAAATTCCTGGTCATATTTTGCCATAAATAGGGGTTTGGGAATTTGTCATTCACCTTATTTAAAATTCAGAAATATTAAAAGTACAGGGTTCTCTCATTATAGAAGTAATAGAATTCTAGCTATTACAGAGTTGGGGTAATTTGAATAGCTATAGAATGCATTAAATCAATAAGTGGAACATCTGTATGAAATGTCCACCTGCTGATATACTACTCAGTGTACTTTACAATGAACTAATCATTTTAGTTGTACTTAATTTTAGATGTACTTAATCATTTTAAGGCGTCTTCTAATGAAGCCTTATCAGGATTAACATTTTGAACACAAATACTTTTAGGTATTAAAACTTCCGCTTTAAATGAGATTGCATTGTCTTGTTTACCCTTGTTGATTAATAAGCAATCTGTTAACTGTTAGAATGGCCCAATTGTGCCAGTGAAAGTAGATTAGTAATTCAGCTATGTTTGTGGGTCTAATCATCATTTCTCTTGAAGGCTTTGAATAAAAATAAACGCTTGCACGCTATCCATAGGGAAAGAAAAGATATATTTTTTTAGATGTGTATACCAGTGTTTTGCTTCAGACTGTCAGCTTAGTATTATTGATCAAGCACATGCTTCCAGCAGCAAAATACTCCTGTGAGGTACAACATTTCTAAGTATAAATTCCAGTTTTTAAAGAAAAAGTGATATGAAAATCTGGAAGTTGAATTCACTTCCTATAGAACGTTATTGTTTTGCTAACAAAATTCAGGAGGGCAGGTCCTGATTTTTTATCGTTTAATGCTTGTGAATAGCTTTGAGAGATGCGGTGGCTTTTTTTGTTTGCTTATTATGACTAACTGGAAGCTTAAAGGCAAATACCTTGTCTTCAAAAAAGATGATAGTTCAGATTTTCTCATGGGGTCATGCACTTTCATCTGTGGCATCCCACAGAGGGAAACAGATGTTGGCAAGTTACAGTTTAAATTATCTGGAAAGCTCCCACGTGTGGAGCACAGTCCTGTTAAATTCAGGAGTAGCACAGGCCTATGATAATAGTTGGATACTTGAACCATGCAATGCTATAGAAGTACAGGGTCTGAGAAGCTGGGCTGAAGCAGTCATCCTCAGATGCGTTTGTGCCTTGTATGCTCCAGCTTCATAGATATTATTATTAAAACACATTATGATTTAATAAAATCCTGATTTGATGTTGAATGATGGTAGAGCGTGATTGTGGATAAAACCATGCTTGAAAGCACCCCAATGCATTAACTGCTTCCGGGTGGCAGATCTCGCTTTAGTTTTGGCATTTAGGATGCATTATTTATACTGCTATTCAGTGAGATTCTCAGTGTAGTTACTTAGGTTTCTGGCGTAGAACCAACATATCCTGACTCCCATCAATAGTCAGCAATATTGGGCCGTAGTGATTGTTTCCCATGATGCAGTTCACGTCAGACTGCGTTCTTGTTAGCAATGGAATCGGTATGATGAAATAAATGCAGTGAATAACTCATTTTTAAGCAGGATACAGTTATCATAGTATTCCTACATTTACTTCAATATGGAACTACCCTGGAAATACTTTATGATAACAAAAAACATCTGTAAAGAACTTTATAATGAATTTTCCTTAAGGTTTCTTCTCTGACAGGGTACATATGACCCATAATTTCTATTGGGTTTTTTCTAAATATATATATATTCTCATTGCATGAATACAATTTCCCCCCCCCCTTTTTTCCTGAAGAATTTCTGAAGCTGATTACTGTCAGGGTAACTCATTTCAGATGTGTCCCAGTTGAATGAAAAAAAAAGGAAGAATAAACCAGTCTACACCATAAAACTTTCAACATTATTGAGACAGTTAGCTATGTGTGGCATTTGTTTGAAGGAGACTGAAAGTAGCTTTACTCCTTCCGTGCTATTAAGATTAGGACTGTGTTTATCTGAAAATAAAACATTAAGCTTTGACACTAGGTATGGGAATTTATGGAAGAGCTCAAAAAACTATTGTAAGACAGAAATTGAGCCCCATTAAGTATCAGCTAATAGTTAATGTTTTAATTTGCAAAGTATTCCACACTGACATCTGTTGTTCGTCTGTCCTGCAGTCTCTATGCTGTGAGATCAAACAGAGACGTCGTGGGGTAGCCTCTGTGCTGCGATTATGCCAGCACCTCCTGGATGACCAGGAGACCTGCAACCTAAATGCAGATCACCAGTCCATGCAGCTGATAATCGTAAACCTTGAGAGGAGGTGGGAAGCCATTGTCATGCAAGCTGTCCAGTGGCAGACAAGGCTACAGATGAGATTGGAAAAAGACTCGGTGAGTGATGCTTGCTTTAAAAAGATCTCACGTGGTTTCATTCTTCATAAGAGGCACTTCTTCGGTGCAAGACAAACACATTCATCTCAGAGTGTTTTCTTCTGGCCGAAGATGCCATTCCTAGTGTTTAATGCAAAGTGAAGCTTTAGTTTTTCACAAAGTATTGTATTCTATGGACAAAACTGGTTAATAAGGTAAACTCACAATATGCATGTTCTGTTTGCTGGATATTTAATCTCATCACATCTGATTCTGTCAAGTGATGAAAACAATCTTCTCCTATTGCCAAGTTGCTCAGTACCTAACAGAACTGGGTCCAGAGACATATTTCACTGATGGCAAATATATTTCAGAAAAAGCATTTTCTGTGTAAGTAAGACTAGTTTTAATTAGCATCCCAGCAGTAGATGTGTATTTCACATAGAATGCCATGGGTATGTGATTAATATACAAATCTGTCTTATTTGAATATAAGTAAAATGCATTAATTTGCTTTTATCTCAGGGAAATGATTCCTAAGAGGCAAAATAGTACTCTGCTTAAACCATCCATTAAGTGGCATAAATTAGACAGGTTTTCTACAGTATAAAACTATATTACAATGCAGTATCTACATTTAAACAATATACCATAGGGGGAACAAAATAATCCCTACTGTAACACCGTTGACTGTAATGGATGAATTGGCTCAGCATGTTTTGTGCCACTATCATAATGCTGAAGTCTGTATACTGCAGCTACATTGACAGCAATGAAACCCCTGTGTAGTGCATATACTTGATCAGATTTGAGAACAAGTAACATATATTTAGCTTACATCATTTTTTAGGTTTATATCAAGCAAATAAAAGGGAAAAAATGCTTGACACTTACATGCTTCCTAACAATTATCCGACTAACAATGAAATACTACTTTTGAATTCTTTTTGTTAAAGTTGCTTTACAAAAATAGCTGTGATTCTCTTGTTCAGTTATGGTAGTGCAAGATGAAGATACACAAGACATTGCTCAGAAACACTAGCAGTTCATGAGTGAAAAAGTTATTAGTCTAAACAGGCCAAGAAATGGTGAGTTAGTGAGGAGGATGCTGTGGATGAGTGAACTGTTGAAGGTGATATAAATCTGTTGCCTGCCTGCCTTTATCAAATATATATATATTTGATATATATATACTTTTTCAAGTAGGAGTGCTCCTCTGCCTGTTTGGTTTATAGGCCGCGTTGCTTTAGGTATTGAGATAGAAATGGGACTTGAAGAAGGAACAAGGTTTGAACAGACTTTCAGGACAAGTCAAACAGGGCCTGTCTCTGTATGAGGCAACATGGAAGGAAGGCATCATTGAAAACAGATGGAGTGTTAGTGTTGGTTTTATAAGCATGGGAGTAGAAATGTAGGTAATTGAGGAGAGTCAGCTAAGCCCCCCAAAATTTGGTCTGCTTAGAAGAAGTGTGAAAATGATGAAGCTACATGTGATTCTACAAGGGAAAAGAGAAAAGAAAATATTATTTTTTGGCCTTCCATTGTACATCCCTGTGCAGAGAGGGAAGTATCAACTGAAGAGGAATGCTGTCAGAAACAACCAAGGAGATCAACTAAGAGCTTTCACTATATGGCCAGCAGAAAAAAGGTCAAATCTTAATGATACTAGGATCCTTCTCATAGAGCTAGTGAGAACTGTAGACGTCACAGCTGATGCAGGTCACCAGAGGGAAAACAGTCATTCTGACAGATCAGGAAGAAAAGAGGAGATCTGGGGAGGACAGAGCAAAAGTTCCATTTTGTCTGTGCGTAGTTTATGTTAATGGACATTAAAAAGGAGATATTGAAAAGAGAGGCAGAAGAGTGCTGTTAGATGCAAAAGATTTTACTTGAGCCCTCAGTCCAGAGATGGGAACTGCAGGCATCTGAATATATATTTATCATCTAAAAAGGAGAAAGGGAAGCAGGCAAGGAAGAAGGCTTGTTCAAGTCTAGTGAAAAGCAGAAGATGAAGGAAGGACAATTAGCAAGAAACCACAGAGGAGGTAGAAAAAGGATCTATAGAGCAGAGAAGTACAAGGCAGTAATTTATTGACAATCAGATCAAGTGGAGTCAAATTTAATACAGAAGCTGGTAAAATAAAGATCATGATAAAATGTTAGAGAAATTTCAGTGGAATTAAAAGAAGAAACGGAATTAGTGAGGATCCAGAATGACACTGAATAGAAAATGGAGATAGGAGTTTTAAACAATACGTTCACATTGAAATGAGATGAAAGTCAAGAAATAAAAGATGACAAATGGTGGCAGAAAGACAACGTTCTTGAGTTTTGATAATAGTGAATTAGGGAGAACAAGAGATGAGAACAGAAGTAAGAGAAGTCAGCAGTGAAATAGGCTGGGCAAGTGAATGGGTTAGAAGATAAACATGAGACTTGGAAACAGAAAAAATTGATAAAGAAAGAAAATATAATAGTAAAGCTTTTCCAGAAACACTAGTTATATTTTTGTGATAGTTCCATCTTCAGAATATTTTTAGTCATATTACTTATCTATTGCATCCATAGCTCTAGCAAACTGTTGGTTAGTGCTACACAAAATGTTAAACAAACTGACCAGCAGTAGAAAAAACAGTTGAATTTTGGAGCTTCAAAACCAAGTGTATGCAGTATTGGGCAACAGCCAAACCAAAAAATCAGAATCCTGAATTTTAGTTGCTAGAGGCTGAGTATCTGTTGGGTCTCTAACTGCCCGAGAGAGATTGGACTGGGTTTCTACTGTGCTTCTCTAAGAGGAAAAGTACCACAAAGATGATGCACTGCCTTTTTCATGTACAAAACGTACCATTTTGTTGTAGTAAATATGTATCCTCTATTGAACTTGGAACAGAAACAAGTTGCATTTGTGAGTTGGCTTAGAGAGCGCTGAACAGAGGTCCGAGTTACTGTAGTGAAAGCATATTATCTCCTTTCGCATGTGGGCAGCTGCCGTGTGGAAGCAGTTTGCTGTTTGTAGCTGCAGTTATTCTAAATAACTGTTATGAGCTAATTAGAGCTTGGCGCTGCTCTTGCAGCAGGAGCGAAGTAGTCCTGTGTTTCTTTTAGAGATTGCAATTGATCAAGAGTTGAGGCATGGTGAGGGTATGAATACTGTACCTTGCTTGATATCTGGACACTTGGAACTTCACAAGGTGCGTACTGCTTTGTTCCCACTTTGCCTGAGGTAGTATGGAATTATTTGCTGGGCTGAGTTGTCTTTCAGCAGGCAGGGGGTGTATTATTCTTTCTGCTGAGAAATGGCAGCCATTTAGAGCTATCATGATGCTCATCTAATTTTCGCTGTGGGCTGTTTTGGTTTGGAACCTCTCATCCTAGGCTTGTTTATAATAATATGATTCTTTGAAGTATGTCAGTATCTGCAAGTTTCTCATGTTGATAAAACTATCTGTATTCTCAATATTTAAAGATGCCCCAGCCACTGCAGGTTTCAGGTTTCTTTGTCTTCCCTGGCCTGAGCTGGCATGTTCTAGCCTTCCTTTTCACTCAGTTCCTGTGTAGTCATTTCTTGGGTGGGTACCAGGACTGTTTCTTCTGCTTCCCTATCTCTCTGTATTTGATGGTGTGCCAGTCTTGGCACACAAACAGTATCCCTTGGTAACAAGTCTTTATTTGTGGTTGCCCACAAAATACTGTAATTTATGAAAACAAATGAGATGGTTTTATACCCTGATGGCATCTGACTCATTCATGGCATCTGACTTGCTGACAGTAAATAAGATAGCCCAAATTATTATGATGCCTCATATAAGTCTAAGAGTCACTTGCCATCTTCTACTGTCTTCTTAATTTGGATCGTCCTTTGTCCTGTTTCTGTCTCTTTTTACATCCAGTCATTTATCTGAGCATTTATAGCGTTACAAAGGTATGCTGGAATTAACCACAAAAGGCTTTTTGGTTTCTTTTGAGTTGTTTGCCTTCATTGATGGTTTTCAGCAGTGTTTAATTTTGCTCAACTTTTGTGGTAGCAGGTGCCATATGTTTACAAATAACAAGAAGTTATTAACATATACAAGTACCTAAAGTCTGGCAAAAGGTGTCCTTTTCATAAACCAAAGGTTATGTCTAGAATGTGAAATTATCAATAAGAATCACTCCAGAAGAATGAAATGTAGTTAGATTTAGTAGGTTAATCTGTCTATACAGAATTAAGTATTCATACAATGAAAAAAACAAAGATTACTTTTAAAAAACAGCAGGACACTTGTCTGTTACTGGAAGCAGTCCTAATCTGTTTTAGCAAAAGAGGTTTTTATTTCCCCCATCTGGTTTTTTTTGTGGTAAATTCTTTTCCCCCAGATTTATCATTCCATAGTTTGCTGATATAATGTTATATGTCACCTAAATTTTAGTTTCAGAATTACACAGATGCCTTATGGTTTGCCTAACAAGACCCTGCTGGCAATCTTCTTAAAAGAAGAAGGAGCCTCTCTGGCAATTGCAACAGCAATAGCAACAATCTTTAGTCAACTAAACCCAAAATTGCCATCTAAAATTCCTGCTCAACAGCTGGAAAGGCTTTAACTCACTAAGCACTTTCCTTTAGATGGCCTAGTCTACTTGAAAGACCAAACAGTTAAAAAAAGGATTTGAGATAGACTCAGTCATGGTCATGCACACAAGTTTACGACAGTTAAGTCAACAGAGGAGTATGTTAAGTTGTTTTATGCAATTTTCTTTTTATCTTTTGCTCAACCAGTGGTATACCCAATGTAAGTTACGTGTTTAGCCTCAGTGGGTTATTCCAGCAGCTATAGATGTTTACAGTTCGGGGATGTCCTGTCCAGGTCAGATATGTCTCCACAATGAGGTCACCATGGAAATTCACTTTTCTGGGACTGTTTTACCAATACTGGAGTATGTAAAATTTATACTGCTATGGTTGAGAGAGAGGCAAAACTGTGATTTCTAATAGATTTTATTTTTTAAGTTACAATTCAATATTCCTGCCTTTTTGGGACTGGAGAAACTGCTTTTTCTCCAGACTGCTCATTCATTGAATGGAAACATGTCTGTTTTATGGAGCAGACAATCTCTTTTCTTATTCAACAGAGAGGGTTAATTATTGACGGGACAGTATTAATCATGCTTTTTAAATGGAAATTTTGAGCTAAGGCAATTTGGGTTAAGGTGCTGTAATTCTCACACTGTCCTGAAAATGCATGAAATAATCATTTGTCCGATCACTAAGTTCACTACTATGCTTCATGAAAAAAAAAAAAATTATTTCTCTTGTTCTCCTGAGTCATCCTGGGTGTACACTACACTGTATGTCCAGCAAAACCCCCATCTGTATTGGCTTGAAAGTATGCTGTACATCCAGCCACATAATTGAAAATAATAAGGCCACAATAAATGGGATGGCCTTGGGGTATAACACCCAAGGGATTCAATTGGTGTCGCTTTGCATCAATGTCCATGCATCATGGTAATTGAGGTAACATAACCAATTACCACATTTTAATTAGAGTTGTAAGGACTTGGGAAAATCTGCAATGGTGATACAGCTCACTTTAAAAAAAAAAAAAAGGGCACGTCTCTTTTCCACAAGCCTCTTTCTTAGGAGGTAAGGAGCCTGCTTAAAGCTCTGTTTAGGATTTTTTCCAACTTCCTGTTGGTTTCATTCTTTATAATGCGCTTTGGAAAACAAGTTGTTTAAAAATATTATATTGCTTCTGATCTGGTATCTATATCCCTTTTCTCTACTTGTCTGTTTCTGTGATGCTTTCTGGAAAAGAAAAACGTTTTTAATGATGCTAGGCGTGGTGTCTCACCTTCACTTCTCTATATTTAATTCACTGTTGCAGTATTTTTTCAAGCCATGGACTGACACTTGTACTAAGCTTAAAAAAAACCCCCAACCAACAAAAAACCTGCCTTCAGAGGTAAAAAATGAATTTTTCATTTTTCAGTTATTTTTTAGATAGTTTCACTAAACCAAAACGTGCTTTCTAAAAGATTCTTACTTTCTCACAAGCCATTATTTTGTAACGTGAAATCTATCTAAAAATCTTGCATAAATTTAAAAGTTCATCAGAAGTGCCTAATACAGCAAAGTACTGAGGGATGATTAACTTAATTGGCTGAGGAGGGCATGTTGTAAAGTGCTGAACATCTATTACATGATCTAGCCCTCACAAGGTAATTATTTAATGACTTATGTTTGAACCTTTACAAATTTTTTTCATTACCTATCACAAGTCTTTTTTGTTTTGGTGTTGGACCTCTTTGTAGTGTAGTGTAGTGTATAACAGTACAATCGTGATTGCTTGTATTTGTTTCTGTCAGTCATCTTTTACTCATATTTCAACACTGAAGACTGCTTACTTTAGCGTTTCCTTAAAATATGTATTTTTTAAGTGAAAGGATATTTGACTGTAGAGTCTGTGATGTGATGCACTATCCTTGTAGTTGAGGTACATGTGTTTTTGAGCTTCTGGGTTCCATTGCATGCCTGACTTGGGAAATGGAATAATTATCTATAGGATCTAAAAGAAAGCTACGTAAATGGTGAACATAGGTCTAAATTTTTCTTGGACTTTAATTGAACATAGGTGATATGCCCTGCATTCTTGCAAGAAATGTTGTGTTTCTCATCATTTTCTTGAGGACCAGCCGTAGTTATAAGGGCAGCTGTCAAGGCATTATGGAGAATCTGGACAATCTAGCAAAACTAAAGCTGGAAAAGTCTTTCTTGTTGAGCAGACCTTGTTAAAAATTCCAGACTCTTGTGGAGTTTAGTCAAAATTAATTAAAAGTTCAGATAAATGCTGTGTTATAGTGTTGAGAAAATCTCCTGAGTGGTCACCTGCAGTGGTAGCTTTTTAGACTGAATAAAAAGAAAAAAGAATACTTTTAAATCTTTCCATAGAAGTCCCTTCTCCATCCTTACAGACTGCAAAACTTTCTGTCACAACTAACTAACAGTTTGGGGCAACAATCCAGAGGTGAAATACTCTGTGCGACATTACCAGTCTGCTGAATTATTCAGCTGTTTCCCTCACCCCTGGCAGATGTTGTCATGTTTTGCCATGGCTTTGTAAAATGATAGGAAGCCCAAAGGGTACGTTCAAACGCATAACCCCAGCCAAACCAGAACAAATTACAGTCCTCCGAGAGTGCAAACCCTCAGAGGTGATCGTCTGAGCTCACTGCCACCAAGTCATACTTTAAACTGTGGCTCTAATTTTAATCACTTTATGGGACTCTCTAGTTGTTAGCAGGGTAAAGCAAGGAGAGGCTAATGGTTAATCGACTCCAGAGACTAAGGCAGCTCTTTTTCACTATTTCACCATCTCTGTTAAACCATAGTAACCCTGAGCTCTTCCCCTAGAGAGGGCGGAAAGTAAAGGTACATGCTCCTAAATTTCTGTGGAGTCCCAGAAGACGATTTGGGAGTGGGATGAACAGTTAAGGTTGAGAGCAAATGTACTCACCAATTCTAACTTGTTGCTTGTGTGTCTTTTGTACTTTTCCATTAATGAAAAAGGAGCACTGCATAGTAGGTCTTCACATGTAGCACCGTTTCAGTACAGACAATGCTAGGAATAGGCTTTCCTGAGGAACCTCTGCCAGTGCTCCGTAAGGTGAACCACCTGCATCAGAAAAAATAGTTCAGCATTCTTGCTCTTTCAATCCTTTTCTCCGCCCTGAAATTTCCAGACATACATTTCTTGCTAATGTTGATGGTGTCAGTTACATCTCAGTTTGTAGTTTCCAGTATAATGAAGCCTACAAGAACATTTCTTGTAGCTCTTTCAGCCACAACCCTACAGTAGCAGGTTTCAATGCCCACCCACCTCAACTGGAGTGAACATACTCCTGCATGTTTCCCTTCTGTGACTCCCTGCTCATTCTGCAGACAGTTAGTTCCTCTGCCCTTTCCAGGGTACCCAGCAAACTTTGTAAGGTGAGATGTAAAAGTTACTTTTTTGTTGAGCACAGGAAGATGAATTAAATTACATTAAAAGTAAAGAGTTATTTTAATGAGAAAATCAATTGCTGCAATACTTAATTACCCCAAGCCCCTTTTGGTTTTTTGTTGTTTTTTTTTCCTTGACAAAGCACGCAACCTTTCTGTGCAGTATTTGAAATTTATTTGCTTTTTTAGAAGACAGGTTTCTTTATGAGACTTGGAATGCTTCATAGTGGCTGATCATAGTTTTAAAATGGCTACAAAAGCAAAATAAATAAAGCATATATTTCTTAGTATTATTTTGAAACCAAACATGGTTGCTTGATCATGTATTACTACTGTCCGCAGACCATACTACTGTGAAAAACAGATTTCAGAGGTTCAAAGAAGAAAATATCATGATCACATTGTTACAGGACTGGATTCCTGGTGTTATAATTAGCTAAAAGCATAGTGTTTGAATTGGGTATAAAACGCTGTGTCTGTACTAATGTTTTTTAGTAGTATTGTGAGAGCAGTCTGTTTCAGTGACTGACAACTCTTCTCTTTAAGTCATGAATTTTTTTCTTTATTATGCTCTATTATATTAAGGGAAGAATTCCATAAACTTTCTGGCTCAGTGCCACAAAGTTTTGTGTATACATCTACATCTCCATATGTTTATTTTTAAAAAGGGTTACTTCTTCAGACTTCTTTTGTATTCCTTTTCTGGTTAATGCAGTTTTAATCTGTTCAAATGTATCAATTCGGAGAGAAGGAAAATTGACATATTTTAAGTTGCTTAAACACTGTAAACTGTTATATCTCAGCAACTTTCAAGGCTGGTCAGTGGTGCTGTGTTACCCAGTGAGAAGCTGGAAATGTCTTCTTTTGGGGGATATACGAAGCTTCTGTGTTCATCCATGGAGATGGAGGATACTTCTGTTTCTCAGCTGTCTACTGGCGAGTCTGTGTTTCAGATTGGTTTGGAGTTGGGTGAAGGAATCGCATAGCTGATAGAAAGCTGGTAGTACTTCTCTGCTGATCTGTTTTTTTAAAATGGTTGGTGTTTACAAACCCTTCAGAGATTTAGAACGCCAGTGAGGCTTTCAAAAGTGCCAGTTTATCACACAGCTCTCTAACTCAACATAGGATCGTGAAAACACGTCTCTCATGGGGAATAGCATTTGACCCTCATTGGTGGTGTATCTAACATTCTTAATTTCTTTGCATTTATAGATATTATTAAATCAACTTACCACAATTCTTTAAGAAAATATTCAACAAGTAATTACAAAAAATCAGGTTTTAGGACAATCCTATAAAATCTAGAAATATGAGCTTTATAACTTTATAATTGGAAAAGTCAACATCACATTAGCAGGTTTAGGTCTTTACAGCATGGTGGCATATATTTTACCAACCATCTCTCAATCTATTCATATTTTTTTCTGTGCTACAAATTAAATGATGGTCGAAACCGTACGAGTAAAGTACTTTCCACAGCTTTGATAGAAAGACATTTCTTGCTCCTGAAATGTTCATTAGAGCCATAAGATGTGTAAAAGCTTGAGGTGAGTTCTCAGAGATGATCCATTTTAGTCAGAATAATGTAATATTCAGAACGTAGTGTTCAGAAATTGGAAATCTGATGTTTCCAGTGCATGCATATGCTGCAAGAAGTGTAGAACACCATTTAAGTGGCAAAAAATAACTCATTAAAAAAGAAAGAGAAAAAATGGCTAGGTTCTTACTTTCAAGGACAGAGGTCTTCTTTCAAAAGAACTCACTCCTGTTTAGGCACTGTGGTATAGGGCCAGATCTTTAAAAGTGCTTAGGAGATAGTAACTCTCATTGCAGTGTGTGGTGTTCAGATTACAGGATGAAGTCAGTGTTTTATTCAGATGCCTAATCTCCACTAATCATACGATCATGACTCAGGCCAGCGTAGTTTAAAAAATTAGAGTTAAGGGAAATACAGAAGTCACAAACTTGTGGGGTTTTTTAACTAATTTATGACTTGTTGCACTGTATCTCTAATGACCCCAGTTCTGCAAGGAATGGCATGTGAGTGTAATTGAAGCTAATTTTCTGATAATTTGTTTTGAGTTCTCAAACAACATAATTTTTAGAAAGAGAGGAAGAAACCTTATTTTCTAACAGCTTGTACAGAAGTTATTTCCATTTTACAAGGGTCTTCCATATTGGATGACAGGGTCCCAATCCTCCCGCCATTATGGAAATGTATTTGCAGGATCTTCAGTAAGTATATGCATAATCAGTGTTTCATTGTTCAATATTATAGGATGTTCTAGAAGCTGCATCAGCTGTAAGCAGACAGAAATACAATAAAAACCTATTTAAAAAATGCATGAAAATAAATAAGGTAGAATTATTCACTCTTTTTCTTAACACACAAAGTAAAAGGTACCCAATGAAATTATCAGGCAGGATATTTAAAACAATCAAAAGGGAATACTATTTTCATGCAGTGAAAAATAAATCTGAAACTTTTCCCTACAGGATGTTGTGGATAGCAAAACTATAAATGAGTTCAGTAAGTAATTAGACAAATTAATGGAGGAGACATCAATTAATGCTTATTAGATTCCAACTCCAAAGACTCCACAGACTGTCTTCTCAAATTTGGGAGGGCGTCTTCTATACCATTCTATGTGTTTGAGGATTTTTTAACTTTTCCATAAACATTCACAACTGGCCACTGCAGGACATGGACTCAGCTGAATGGAGTGTTGATCTCAGCAAAAATGACAGATGCTTTTTGAAAGCACATGAACTTGCAGATTTGAAGGCCTACCTGTACTATATTTTTATGTACAGCAAAGAAGTTTTAAGGAACGCCTTGAGGGTTTTCATTGTATTTGGGTTTTTTTGCTATTTCCAAAGGCTGGGATGTGGTCATTTAGATAGTCTGCTTTTCCCCAAAGAAAACTTAGAAAAATGTACCCACTTCACAGTTTTTCAAGATGTTTCTAGCACATTTTTCTGTAAAATATACAGAAAATATAATACATATATCTAGTTAATATTTAAATATGCACATACATTTATGTGTCAGAGGTACTATAATATACATTAAATAATAAAATGTAAATTGTTAGCAGTGATGATCTGAATTTCATTTCTCCTTACATATAAGACATTTGTGTCATGGTTGTAGCTCTAATCCATATTCAGGTCTTCGTGTTTGGTGTGCAGTAATATGTAAATTACCTAGCCAGCTGCATTAAGCAGTGTTTGTTTATTCTATTTCTTTTGGCATAGCATATAACTGAATTTCTGCCAAAAATGTGGCTGCTTCAGGGAACACTGTTCGAGTAGAAGGAAGTTTTGAAAGGAAACGCACATCATAAGTCTTTACCCTGTGAAACAGTAAAATCAAAACAAACTTTCTGTTCATAAAAATATCTGTATTAATGTAAAATAATGGGCTTGTAAAATACAATGAGTGAACTGAATCTTTTTATAATGCTCTGTTTACATTGGCTTTGTAAACAAGAATACAATCCTAAGAGGCGGTGAATTTTTCATACATGGGACGGGTGACTAAAAGTGGTGAAACGAGAAAATGGAAAGTTTAAGAGAAATTATTTTTAAATGGCATATTAATCTCCCCTAACATGTAGCATTTAAATACATTTAAATCTAGAAAGCAGTGAAGTTTTAAGTGTTAAAAAAATTGCATTAATGATGCATAGAGCTATCTACTTATGCTGGCAGTCCTTTCAGTCTTCCAGTCTGACACTTCCTTTTTTATCCAGCCAGCTAATTTCCCCTCTTTTGTGAGGAGTAACTGTTTTCACACTAGTGCTTACCCAGCAAGCCTCCTCATTGTTTCATGGTTAATTATCTTCTTGAGCTTCACCTTCTCGAGAGAAGGGAGAAAGACGGGGCCTCCCCACAGCTCTAATGAAAGCTAGGTTTTAGAGATGCACTGTGTGAATAAATGCAGTGTCTGATCTAGCAACGTAATAAATGAGTTCCTAAACTTTATGGAGTCACAGCTCATCCAGCAGGTTTACTGAACAATGCAGAAAGATGCTGTATTTTACAAACCCTTTTCTGTTTTTAAAAGGGGGGAGGAATATTTCTTCAGTGTGAAACCAAATACCATAAACGGTTCCAAAATCTCTAAGCATTACTAAAAAAGCTGCATGTCAAACATTCGGTTTCAGTACAAACCTGAGCTGCTGAATATACTTTGAGCTCTATACTTTCAAGTTGTATATTAACAACGCTTATACTAATAATGTTAATACTAATAGCCCTGTGCCCTTCAGTTATTACACCGCTTTGTGAACTCTTAGTACTCACTGGAATTTTTGTGCCTCACCAGCACTGAAAATAGCCCCTGTGGATAGACTTAAATCTTCAGTCTATGTTCCAATTTGAGCCCAAGTTTAAACTGTGTAGCATTTAAAATAAACTCTCCTGTACTAGAAGAAAGTTGAACAATGGCAATAGTGGTTTTGTAATAATGAGGTACTCCCCATTGTAATTTGGTACCCAGCCAAACTAAAGCAGGCAAATACAAACCTCCCACCATAATAAGATACAGTTGGCCAGTACTTTGACTTCTTCTAAATAAATTTTTACAAAATATGCTTGTATTAAATCATTTCTCAATTGACCAGACCAAAATGTGCATATAACACTGGTACTGGCGACATTACACAGGATCCCTTCGATGTACCAGATTAAAATGAAAATGCCAATCCTTTTTTTCCAGCCAGCTCCAGGGCTTTGTTCGTATCTATTATGTACAGAGAAAACTATAAACATCATCACTTACCCATGATGGAGACAAGAAAAACTTCAAGGATGAGATGATCTTAGTGAAAGAGGTCTGCCTAGGGACCACTTATACTTGGAGATAAGGCCAGTGTTTCTATTTTGCAACATTTGGAAAGCAGCTCTTCTTACATATAGGCTCTGTAATGGCAAGGAGCAGTTGTATTGTTGTAGCCTCCAGGTGCTTACCATTGTAATTTTGATTCACAGCCAAGAGAACTCTCTGCCATTTATTGACAACTGTGGTGTTTAACTTAATGCTTGGGAATCCATAGGTAGGCAGACTGCGCAAGTACTTATAATATGCATCATTCTTCTAGCTTTTGACTTCACAATACTGGCTTATTGACTGCTCTCTAGTCAATACCCCAGATTTACAGATGGTGAATCAATGACTTCAGGAAGTGCCTGATCTGAGATTACAAAGAAATTCTGTTGAAAATTTAAATGGGGGCGGGGGGGGGAAGACTCCGTTCTCTTTGATGACATGAATTAGGCTAAATTTGGTAGTCTCTCAACTGCTTCATGAGGAGGAGAAACTGATGATAGAGCAAGATATTCTTCATTCAGTTCTGTTATTCATAAATAATAGATAAAGTCTCTCTTTCCAGTATACAAGAAGAATTTTTATTTAGAAACTCAAGCCTCTCTCCTTCAGCTCTAAGTGAGAAAACTTTCTTTCTAGGTTTCTCCTAAGGTCAGGCTCCCAAGGGCTTATGTCCTGTTCTTTTGTACCTTTTATCTATTTGTTTCTATGGTGATTCTCAGTCTTTAGTGTTTCCCACAAACGTTAATTTCTGCTGAAACAAAGCTCTTAAAAACTCTATAATTGCAGGTGTCCTGATGTGCCTGTTGTAGGTTGGAGACGGCTATTGTGTCTAATGAGTCTGTTCCTAGCGTCCACTGAGTTGTTCTGGTTTAACTGAGAGTGTAACATTAAAGAAGTGCCAGTTCTGATGTAAATGATACTAAGTTGAAAGTATCCTTAACCAGTATGCAGACTTCTTAATAGTACAAAGGCAAAATAATAGTGATTCTATGATGCCACTCTAACTTTGCCAGTGCAATGTTGTTCTTGGGCAAAATAAACAATGGATGCAAAATGCAACTGGTTTACTTTCAATACAGGCATACCAGTGAAAAATTGTGCCGAAGTTTTTCAGTGTGGACACGCAATAGTTAAACCTGTTTAAGCATCATCGTTTCCACAGATTTCCTGGTTTTGATGGATTTTTTTGTCTTTACCATAAAGACTGATCTTGGCTTTGGTCAAATTCTGAGACTTGGCATGGATGAAGTCCTACCAAGTTGCATGGGCATGTATCAGAGGTAGAGTGCCAGGATTTGCTCTTTTCTGACCTAGGTGTGTATGGCAGCAGTTTGGGTCTGGGTAAAGCTAGGAATATTTTTCTAAGAGTTTCATAAAGGACTTATGCTGGATTCTTGCACAAAGAAAATCATATATTCCTCTGAAGTAAAGGTGAGACTGAAATGACATTCAAGGGCGAAAAATCCTGTCATGTAACCTCTTGACAGATGAAAAGAAAACTACAAAGCAGCAAAAACAAGTCAGTAAAATATGCCATGTAGCCAGGTTTTCTCATCACAAAAAAAGCAAAAAAAAGCCCAAATACACAACTTGGAATATAGGTCTGAGATTGTAAACCTATTTGGATGACTATGATTTGATATAAAAATGTTATAGATGTTTTTCTGCTCTCTAGTAACATTTAAAGGGCTTCTCCAGCAAACGAGAACCAGAGATGTTAGAAAGCCATATGAGGATAGAGTGGCAAAAGAGGAGGCCACTTCTTCCATAGAGGCTGGAAGACAAATAATGGGTATTGTGATAGCAGTGATACTCTGGGCACAGCACAGGAACTAAAGATGTTGAGCCCCTGCTTTTGCTTTGGTCTGTGATAGAAGTAAGTTCCTACAGGCCTTCTGATGATGCGGTTCACCCTCTGTTCCAGCCTGGATTGTCTGCATCAGCTGGTGTGTGGTGGAGGGGCTGGAGCATTTCACTCTTTCTTTTGGCCATCTGGCACCGTGGGCAGCTTACCAAGAGAGTTAGAAGACCCTCACAGGACTCATGTGTAGGCACAACTGACCCCAGAGTGTTACCTAGCATCATCAAGTGACATTTAAATAGCAGCAGAATGGTTAGAGAATGGCCAATTTCTCTGACTTTTTAGAACACTTCTGCTACTAATAGGGCATAGTAGATTTTAGCTATCGTGATAAAGAAAATTATCAGTTTTGAAACGTGGGTATGACAATCCTATCCTCTAAACTCTTATTTCTGAGCATTATCAGTGAACTTCAAACTTCATCATAAAGACAGGTAGCTGAGCAATGGTGGAACCTCAGTTGTTCCCGTAAGACCCAGCGTGCACTGAGACCCTTGCAGGTGTCATCTGTGACTGCACAGAGCAGAAGTGGTCAGCGTCCTTGTGGTGCTACAGGAATCTTTACCTACACCCACCCGTGCAGGACCCTGGCAATACCTATAAGCATCCATGATACCTAACAGAAAAACACAAGTTCTGCCTGTGCGGTAATGAGCATATTATTTCATTGTGGGAGGCCATAATAATTGTAAAATGAAGCAAGAGAAAGTATGAATCATAGTTTTGGATCTTATTTTCTCAGGAAATAAACATGTACCACCTTCTTTTAACCGCAATTATAACAAATATGTATGTTAACGAGCAGTTTCTCTATTGATCTGTAGTAAAACATACTGTTTCTGTATGTTTTGAGACCATATGTTAATGTGCAGGTCACTTCATTATTTATGTACATGAAATATTATGCATATGCATATTAAAATGGTGTTGGGAAATCAGGACAATTTTCTTGTTGGCTATGGTATAGGCAACCTCATTTAGAAAATGAACTTAAGTGAAGCAGAGGTGAAGTGGGTACTGTACACATGACTATTTCCCTCTGCAGAAGTACTTGGCATGCTTGCATTTTTCAAAAGACAAAATCATGTTTGTCTTCCTTGAATGTGCACACATTCCTGGAGATGGGGGATGGTTTTCTTTCTTTCTCTTTCTTTTTCCCCTGGCCCCTAAGTGCAGTTGAGTTTGGATAATTTGTCCACAGCAACTGAAGGATATGTTGCAGGAGAGGGAGGAACAGAGTTTGTATTTATTATTGTAAAAGCTCTTTTTTTCATGTTAATTCCTTTAAAAAAATATAATGGTACGTAGGGGTTACATTACAGGCCTGTTTCACCAACACAAAGTATCTGTACTGGAGTAGCACATGCAAATGAAGCCGAAACAGAGAATCATTGTTTAATAAAATTTGCTGCAGAAAAAGGAAAACTATCTGTGTTTTAGTAATGGAAACAAATGAAAAAAAAATGCATTTTTGAGTCTTTTCCTCAAAGAACACTGGGGTTGAGGAAATGTCTTTGTTTGGCTTAATAATCTTATTTCTTCCTCGTAACAGTTTCAGCAGATTAACTGTTTAACCCTTACACACCAAACCTACAAGCATTTAAGGACACACTTAACTTTGCTCACATGAGTTATCCCACTGAAATGGGAATACCGTCCTGAGCAAAATAGTTCAGGCTTCAAATTAGGAACAGGTCAAGTCCTTAAAGCAGCACTTTCAAATACATTGAAATGAATTCGACCTTCCACATTTCTGAGTCTGTAATTTAATTGATTCTTGACTTATTTATAGTAGAAACTTTTCATGCAATGTTAAATGCCTTCTAGGTGTTGTTTATATAGTGGTAAGGTTTTAAAAATTGGAATATGCATAATATTGTGCATCTTTTTGGTGTTATTGCATTGTTATTTTTTACTTGCTCGGTCAGAACTATTTACCTTCTTTTTCTGTGAACCACGTGACCATCAAGATCTACTCAAGAAGTAGTTGTATTTAGTGACTTTATAAGGATAAAGTCATTCAAACCTACTTTAAAGATACCCATTTATAGAAAGATGACATACACACACACACACACGTATATAGGCATCTGTATATTTATACACACACACTCTTGCACGTATAGAAAACAAGTTTCTAAATTTGAGGGAATTTAGTGCAATCAGTTACACCAGCTGGTATCCAAAGAATTCTTTGCCAGCCAGTACGGTACCTTTGCAGCATGTTTTGTCACAGACTTCAGCAAGGCCAGGGCTTAAGTGACAGTAGAGGGCTCACCCCATTGGAATCTGAAGCTCTAGCATGCTCAAAGCTTCTCTTTGGTTGTAGTCTGCCTTACATGTGGAGATCAACATGTTTGTCTGTGACAGACCCCTTTCTTGCTGGGTCTTGTGGTTCCAGCAGTGATACCTTGAACCCAGCTAGGTGGGACATCCTTTGGAGCACGTAAGTGCAAAGTCTCTAGGAAAGCCACATTCATCATTAACTGAAATGAGATAAAAAACATGGTGCAGCTCTCACACGAGTGTTTTCCCAGTTGCAAATGGCAAGAGAAGATTTGTCTGCCTTGTGTAGACATCTGACACGATAAAAATAGTCCTCTGAGATGCCTGGTTTTTACCTTGCTACTGCTCTCAGTGCAAACGCAGGTGGGAGTGACACCACCTTCCATTCTTCACACCAGACCTTTACTCAAGAGTCTGTGAGGTGCTGCACTCTCCAACAACTACCTCGATGTCTAAAGACTCTTTCTTGTTTGAGCAGCTTCCTAAATTTTGCAAAAAAGAAAGGTAAAATATATACCCCTGCTAAAAATGCCAAATACAAAATGTTTGTGGCTTAAGCAGAGTGGTTTGTTTCAAAGCTAAAACCTGGTCTGTACTTGGGAATGGCTGCCAATCTAGCCGATAACCACTGAAGTTGTACTGGTAAGTTTCTTCAAGGGAGATGAAGCTTATAAGAAAAGTAGTGATTTTCTAATATTAATTCAGTCAGTTCCTTGGACAGAGAAAGCTACGCTGGTAAAATGGCCATATCTACATAGAACCTTTGGAAGTATAGCTGTGACAATCAGAAGAGGAAAAATATGATCAAATCCTTACCACCACCAGTTGTGCTATGCCTGCACAACTTCTGAGTTTATACTAGGCCTCAGAAAAGCATGTAGATTTGAAGAATAAAAAATAGGCTTTGAAGTAAGGAGCACTCGGTGAAGATGAACAGGCTGAGGTCACAACTCTACATGTTTTATTGTTTTAGTCCATCTGACTTGCAGAACAAACAATGCAGCCAAGTGCTGATTTACAGGGGGAAGGTTATCTTCCTGACCAATAAGGACCAAATGTTTTGTTTTTGAGAAACAAAATCAGATTCTATGGAACATAAAATCCTTGGAACCTGCTGCTGATTTCCTGCCTTCGGGAATTTCTTTTTGCAGCTGGCAGAAGCTTAAAACAGTAAAATTGTGCAGTTAAGAAAGCTTTTCACAGCAATGTCTTCCTAATGCTAAGTACGACAGAGTCATAAAACATGACACAGAGAAAATGAGTAATTGTAGCTGATTTCTTGCTTAATCTAACAGGTTTTTGAACTAACTTAATTTAATTATTTTCATTCTCTTGCACCAGTTTTTACTGGCAGGTTGTTTAAGGGTCGGCTACAGGTGGGAAACTGGGTCCAACTACATACCAACCAGGAGCAATTATGAAAACATGACAAACTGACAAATCCAAATATGGATTTCTGAACTCCACAATGTGCAGAACTGCTCTGACAGCCCTAGTTCTCTAGCAAATGGGTGTTTTCATGGTAATTTAACATTTAAGCTATGACCAGCCAATATCTCACAGGAAAAAAGAAAGGTCTGTAAGGAATTCACTCCATAATAGCTTTGGGGTAGGTAGATCCACAAAGAGACTAACCTTCAACAGCCATTCCAGAGCCTCAAAATACCAAAAGCCTTCTAACCTGGCAAGAAAGAAAAAGTTCCTTTGCACCTGTATTTCTGCCTGTGATTGTTTGAGATACCTTAACACAGCTGCGGTACCGTATAGCTAAGCCCAATGAAGCACGAGGACAGAGATTTATCTTACATGAAGAATGTCTCTGTTTATCAAATATATTAATAAATGTATCACCCCGCTGAGTGGTGAATAGCTACTCTGACCAATTTGAAGAAAATAATTATTCCTTATGTCAGATGAGTGTGCTTGCCATTGGTCTACTGGACAGACTGGGATGAGATAGCCTTGTGTCTTGCACAGAAACAGTACCATCTATATCCATAATTAGACACTGGAGCAGTGATTTGGATCTGTCTGTGCCTCTTGCCAGTCAAGTGTGCACTGCAGGATAAAATTCTCCTCATTTATCTAGGACCCAATTAACATTTAATTGTTTTTTGCAAAATGAAAAAGGAGAAGCAGGATTCTTTGCAGAACAGCATGTAGGCAGAGCTTTTCCTGAGAGAATGGGAACCTGGTTCATGTCTCTTATGCTCAGTCTGACAGTGTCCCACACCCAGAGTCTGTGTCCTAACTATTGAGCTGTTGGAGAGCATCCCATGATTTCTCACAAAAGGGCTGTGCAGCTTTAGTTCCTACTTCAAAAAGAGAATTCCCGGCTGAGAATCGAAGTCAGAGATATGTGCCTTGCCCTGTGCAATTAACCTTGGACAAGTCTTGATGAATCGAAGTCAGTAACTACGTTGTGTACAACTGCACTTCATTGGACCACAGTCTCATTTTATCTGCTTTTATTTCTGTAACTTTGTAAGTTTGTTGTGATTTACATTGCTGTTTGGCTTGCAATCCGTGCTGTATTTGAAAAACAAAACTTGCTCCAAGAAAGCTCAAGAGAGCAAGAGATCACAGTTGAAAGGTTTTCTGGAAAAAGTGCTTGTTTTTCTGGATACAGGCATCATTGTTCAGCTTTTAAGATGTTTTAAACTAAACAATTCTACATTAGTTAACAGTTCCATTACAATACTTATTCTATAAGCAACGTCTTCCTTGAAGTGGATGCCTCTCAATAAATAGAAAAATAAACTGAAATTAATTTGTGCTCAGAGAACCAGCCCCAAAATCAGGGACCAGTTCTATCTTATTTTGAGAAGTTTAAGGTAAGTCAGTACTGTTGGACATTTGACACATCTCATTTGAGTGAATTTGTCAAGGTGTTCTTTCTCTCCCACACCTGTGTCTAAATGGAAAAACTCTCGATACTATGTGTTCCGAGCCCGTAGTAGCAAATATTACTGGAAAGTTACAAAAGTCTTAAAAAAAGCAAACTAAGTTTAGCTCAATTACTTATTAGCCCTTTCCCAGAGAAAGGTGTCAGCACAGACAATATTTGAAATTCACATAGTATTTGATTAGACTGATTGATTGTACTTACAACTGAGGATATTAACATTCATTAGTCTTACTTACTGGTCATTAGTACTGCCTTTATTATCAAGTAAAGAATAAATAGAAATTCTAATAAAAATTCATCAAGTCTTGTGGTTTCCAGTGCATTAGGTCTATTGTTTTAAGGCTGACAACACCAAAGTTTATAATAAACATTTCAAAAATCCTTTCTATCTTCACTCTTTCAAACTAAAGCAGGCTAAGAGAGATTCTTGGATAGGCAACATAATAAAGCACAAATTGCATGTTTTTTACTAACAGACTTACTAACACACTCCTGTGTGATTCTGCAGAATGGCTAAAGCTTGTCACATATAAAATGACTAACCACAATTAATCTATATTAAAGAAAAGCCAAATTTCTGTATTATATTTTGACAGCAAATAAGAAAACAAAACCCTAAGAAGATTAAGAAATCATACAAAATTTAATAGGTTTCATTTTAATTGATCATTTGAATGGTATATAAAACATAACAAAATTAAAAGCCTATTAGTGATCATTGTTCCAAAAATGCACTTTACTCACATTAATTTACTTACATGATTTTGATGGAAGCATATTTAAAGTTCAGCTGTAAATATTTTTAATCTTTGATTATTTTTTTTACAGGAGCCACTGAACGTTATTGATCCCAGTTTGATGGATCTAAATGGTCCAAGTGAAGATGCACTAGAATGGGATGAAACTGACATAAGTAACAAGCTGATCAGTATTCATGAAGACTTAAGTGATCCTGATCAGGAACTCAAGAAGGATGATCCAAGCCAGAAACCTGCTTCAGGAGACCGTGGTGATAATGATGTAAACGAAGACGGAAGTATCAGTGATCATGGAAGTCCTCTTTATTGTCCCAGCATTACTTCCCCTCCAAATCCTCACATCTATCAGGTCTATAGTCTTCATAATATTGAATTATCAGAAAAAAAACACATGCCTTTTTTGAAAAAAACATCCAAACTCTCCAATGTAACACAGTCTAATATTTTAAACAAGTGTCTTAGTAAAGACTCGTCATTTTCGTCTACCAAGTCCCTGCCAGACTTAATAGGGGGAACCACATTGGCAAAACCATATAACTACATGTATCAGAGTGGAAACATAAGCAGGCACTCTGAGAGTGAGAGTGGGATAGTCAGTGAATGTGATACAGAAACTACAAATAATTCAGAAATTTTTTTGCTAAATGATATTGAAAGCACTCAGAGTACTCCTGAAATTGGGCATGCAGAAACTCAAGTGGATGATATAGTCGATGTAATAAAACAAAAAATAAAGCAAGTTGAAGAAGACCACACTAGTCTCTCAGATGATTTCCAGTTGGCACCTTCTGCTTGTTGTGAAGGTGAAAATGATGAGGATTTGGACAGCATTACCATGTGTAACCCTGTTTGTGTAGAAGAATTACAAGGAAAACATGACGTCTTTACATTTTACGATTACTCATACCTTCAAGGCTCCAAATTCAAATTACCAGTGATAATGAAACAATCTCAAATTGAAAAAACACATACAGAGGGCAGCTTGTTTCATGGCTTTTGTTTTGATAAAATACCTGTTAAATCTGAACATAAGCCTGGCGACTCACAACCAGATGGGTTTATTCATGACCACACTCTGGCAAGCATCCCTGGAGAATCAGATCCCAATTCCTGCAAATCAGCAGAAACTGTAAGAAAATTAATTGTTACAGAGAATACAAGACAGGTTTCAACTTTATCTCGTAGTTCTTCATTAGAATCTCTGTCTGTAGTAGGCGATTTGTTCAGCTCAGGTATTTTTAAAAGTGGAGATGGTCTTCAGCGAAGCACCTCTTTGGAGAGCTGGCTGACTTCCTACAAAAGCAACGAAGATCTTTTTAGTCATCACGGCTCAGGAGACATAAGTGCAAGCAGTGATTCTGTTGGAGAGCTCAGCAAAAGGACATTAGATCTTTTGAATCGCTTAGAGAATATCCAGAGTCCTTTAGATCAAAAGATAAAGCGCAGCATCTCTGATATAACACTCCAGAGCAGCTCTCAAAAAATGTCTTTTACTGGACAGATGTCTCTAGATATTGCATCCTCAATCAATGAAGACTCAGCAGCTTCTCTCACTGAACTCAGCAGCAGTGAGGATCTTTCTCTCTGCTCTGAAGACATTGTAATGCACAGAAATAAAATACCAGATTCAAATGCATCATTTAGAAAACATCTTAATAGATCGGTAGCTGATGAGAGCGATGTCAATGTCAGCATGATTGTTAATGTCTCCTGCACTTCTGCTTGTACTGATGATGAAGATGACAGTGATTTGCTTTCAAGTTCCACCCTTACCTTAACTGAGGAAGAGCTAGGTATCAAAGATGAAGATGATGACTCCAGTATAGCAACTGATGAGGATATTTATGAAGAATGCAATTTAATTTCAGGACTTGATTATATAAAAAATGAACTCCAAACTTGGATTAGACCAAAATTTTCTTTGACAAGGGAGAAGAGAAAAAGTAACCTCAGTGATGAAATTCAGCGCAGTAAAGAAGTTAGTAATGAGACATCAAAAGCCACAGATACATTAAGCATTGAAACACTATTGAATGGTTCAGTACAGAAAATATCAGAAAATAATGGCAATAGTAAGAATGTACCGCGTGATTGTGAAAAAGGGACAAAGAGTCAGCTGATGAAAGATATATCTCAGGTTGTGAAGGATCAGCTTGTGGATGATATGGAGAACGGCAATGTTGAAAATACTCTTGGCAGTCAAAAGGAAGGTCTTGTTAGAACATCAGCAACGCCCAGAACTCATGCATCGCTTGATGTCAGGGAAGCTGAAAATGAATGTTGTATCTGTGAAGCATTTACAGACAGTTCAGATGATTCACGTATGGATGGCAAGGAGACTGTTCTGTCATCAGATGGATCCAGAAACCCTCCAAAAGAATGTCAAAGTCATCTTCAGCCTGATCGTCACTCTGTTGCTTCCTCTCCTGCTAAAAAGCCTTGTCTTGAATCTTCCTCAGAAATGAATTGTGTAGACATACAAGATACAGCTTTACAAACATCCTTACCTAATGTGCAACAACATAGAATGAGTATTACTGAAAAATCTACTGATTGCTGTACAGCCTTAAAATCCACTGAAGCAGAATATGACTCCTCAGCCAGTGGTCCCGATTTGTGCTGTAACTGTGAATCTGCTGCTCTTGACAAAAAAACCATGGAAGATGGCTCAGTACATAATTTTGTGAGGGAGATAATAGACATGACATCAACCGCTTTGAAAAGTAAGACGCAACCTGAATGTGAGTCATCTGCTCCAGCTTCATTAGCACAGATTAAGGAAAAAGTGTTAGAACACTCTCACAGACCCATTCAGCTAAGAAAAGGGGACTTCTATTCTTATCTTTCACTTTCTTCTCATGATAGCGACTGTGGAGAGGTAATCAAATACATAGAGGAAAAGAGCAGCACTCCTGTGCCACTGGACTTCACAGACGAAAGGGAAAATATTGAATGCTTTTTTGAAGCCTGTCCTGAGGAAGAACGAGTTGAGCAGCAGCAATCCATATCTAATGGTACTTCTGAAGCACAGGTTGAGCAACAGCGACCTATTTCTAACACCATTTCTGAAACATCTCCAGAGTCACTAGGTGAAATGACTCTAGAATCATTAGAAGTTAAAACTTCATGTGAAGGTAGGGATTTATTTTTCTTATGTGATGATGACAATGGTATAAACATCCACAATCCTAACGAACAAACTGCATCAAACCATTTGAAAAATGCTGCTGCTGATTTGCTGATTTCAGATGGGCAAACTGAAAGTTTGGAAAAGAATTCTCCAGAGCTTAGCACTAAAAAGAGTAGTACAGGAAAATCACCTCAAACTGAAGAGCCCAAAGGATGTGTTGCTGCTTCTGAAGAGGCTTCAGCTCTAGAGTTTCAGTTAAAGCCTGGCCATTCACAGAAAAAGGATGTTTTGCATCAGAACAGTAAAACTCTTACTTGTGAAGAAAATCTCCTGAATCTTCATAAGGAAAGACATATAAATATGCACAGATAGAATGTAACCCTCTCCAGGCACGTACATTATCCTAAAAACAGGTATGTACTCTAGAAGTTGCACATTCTTTTTTTTTTTTTTTTTTTTTTAACTTTTTTTTGCCTTTTTATTTTTTTACATTTTTGTACAATGAAGGGAGATGAATCACATGAATCACCATCCAGGGCTTCTGTTTTATGAAAGTACTATATAATTTGTTTTGATTATGCTATAATCTCAATTTACATGCCACTGGTCAACAAATGCAGTGAATACTAAATGCTTCTTGCTCTATGGCTTTGCACCGAATGGAACTGCTGTCTTTTGGGACAAAATTGCCGTCTTGCAGAACTTCAGGATGCTTCAAAAAGTAGTATTTCTGTATCAGCCTCCTCTTCGCTCTTCAACTGAGCTGTGGCACCAGAAACCAGCTCTTCTCATTGATCCCCTTCTCCACAGTCAGCTGGGCTTAGGAGGTGTTCAAAAGCACTTGATCAAGCTGAACTTCTGGTTTTACAAGATTTTTGGGTGACTAGTGAATTGGAGTTCTACAATATTTCCAGACATGCCATGAGGAATGGCTAAGCAGACTGGAGAATAAGTAGAGAGATAATAAGTCATCTCTTGATGTCAGTTTACCATGACTTAAGTTCAGTGAGCCATTATTAAGAACACAATTGTTACAACACAGTGTTAGGCCAAAGGTTGAGGTTACCAAAATAAGAAATCTTGGCAACATCATTAAAAAGTATAACGTGAGGTCAATGTAGAGTCAAGACCTGAATACCAGAGCAGATGGAAACTGATAGCCACACAGCAGTACTGCAAGCTTTAGTTCTATTTTGTGGTAAGCATTTTGAAACACAAGTAAGATGATGGAACCTAAGATGAAAAAGTGGCTCTGATCTCTTCCAAAGCTTGAAAGTGCTTCAGATCTGGAGTTTCTGACCTCACATGAATGTCTAACAATAGCTGCACCTTTAACAGCAAAAGAAGATCTACAGACTAACTTCTGGATCAGATCCTAGCATGTAGCACTGCTGCTTTGAGTCTCACTAGTTGTTTGGTGACCCAAAAGCCAGCATAGCTGCATGAGAATGTCATTAGTGTTTGGAAACATTCCTCCAGCAGACCAGAGCCAGCACGGCAACTCCGAATGCCACTCCAATTCCAAATGCCGCTGCTTGCCAGAAGCTGTAGCAAGGGAATTTCCAATAAGACACAGGCTAAGCACGGGACCAGGTTTCCCCGGGAAGCTCTGGAATCTCCATCCTTGGAGATTTTCAAAATTCAAGTGGACATGGCCCTGAATAATCTGATCTACCTTTGAAAATAGCCTTCCTTTGAGCAGGAGGGTGGACCAGATGACGTTCAAGTTTCCTTCCAACCTAAGTTATTCTATGATTCCGTGATGTTGCTTGCAGAAAAGGCTGTTATTCATCCCTGCCCATGAAAACAACTAGTGCTCTCCTATTGCAAACTATTTAGCTGTAGCAGAGGAACCGGGCCTATTTATTCAAAATAGATTGCTTTGCTCCTAGTAGATGTCTAACTTCCTCATTTCCTGGTTTTGCTATATTATATTACTATGCTTTAGGCTTTTCTTTTGCACATATTGGCAGTTTACCCAGCATTCATGCATTCACTTATGTATAAATACGTCTAGCAAAGTCTTTAGGTTATGACAGCAATAGCCTCCAGCTTGCCACTTTCTCTTTCATCACGTATCTGTTTGAACAATGCCTTGTCTTGGAACCATCATAGCAAAGAGGATATTTCTTGAATGGCTTTGGAATGGGCTATCATGACCTGTTGATTGCCAATTAAGTTAATACTTGGACATATCCAAACAACTGGAGAAGCAATGGAAATCAACTGGGAATTACAAAACTCATAGATGATACTATATATCCTAGAATGATACAAAAAGTATTATGTGTATATGGAAGCATCTGTTTGGCAATCGAGGTGATTAAAGAAGTCTGAGGTTGATAAGTGATAATTATGTAAACAGAAGCTTTTCCTAAATTACTGTTTTATTAGTTTTCCTATTTTTTCACTTATTTTTATAATATTAATTTGAGGAAGAATACTTGCTATAGTGAATGTGTTTTTATTCTTGTTCCTATTCTTTCACTGGTGAGGATAATAACATGACTTTTCAATTCATTAGTACTTTTCCTCTGAGGATCTCAAAATACCATATAACGTTTCCCTCAGTATTCAGAACTTCACAGTTACTTACATAGTAGCTAGCAGTGTTTTTCATAAGACAGGGATATGACAATTTTCAGTTAAAAATGTGTAAGGATTAAGACTGGACATAGACGATGGAGATATTGTTAAATACCACACAATGCAATAAAATGTAACACAGAGTCCGTAGGCAGCAACTCGATACGGTTGTGTTATGGTTTTAATTTTTGCCCAGGGGTTGACAAACATTTTTAAGTCAACGAAGCCCTTCACACTACATCCCACATTTTACATTTAGGAAGATATACTGGTTCTTGACTGATACATACAATATTGCTTCCATGGAAATTATGTACTGTATTATTCCCAGTAGTAAAGCCCTAGGATACATATAGTTTATCTCTGGCACATCAAAAAATGAAAATATGAGCTGCTAGATTTGGTTTCACTAAAGTCTGAGCTCCCTTCCCCCATTCACAAGCTTGGTGCTTTAACTTCATCTCTCATGCTATGGGGAATGAATTACAGAAGCAATCTATCCTAATTTGTTAACTTATTCAAATAACAGTTATTATACTTAACTATGCTAAAGATTATCTTTTTGGTGGCAGATTGTTTATTTTTTGATGAGGCTAATTACTGATTTTCCAAAGGTAATTTACATTTATTACTAATACATCTTTTAAAATGTGACAGATAAATGTTGTTCCCATAAGTATATTATGAAAAAAGTTACTATTTAAAAACACATTATTTAATTTGAAAGATAAATGGCAAACACCATTATTTTTCCTGTAGCACCTGTGCTGTAAGCTCATTTAAATGTGTAATTCCATGTGTAGCTGCAATACTTAGAGAAAAATAATCTATAGTATATGTGTACCTTAAAAGCGTACTGAGAATTCAAAGCTGAAAAAGGCATCGTTTCAAATGTCATTCCATTTTAGTATTTGCCTTGGCTGTACAGGAGAATAAAAGTAATGGTGAAGAAAATATTTTTGCCAAATGTTGCAATCCTGTTATTCACCAGAATGCTACAAAAAAATGACCATTGTGGGAAAATAATAAAAATTCTATAAGCAGGCTTAAAAATATCTCCATCAGCACTGACTAGTCTCTTGTATGAGCTAACACAGAGTTCTTCAACAGAGGTGCTCCTAAAGCTATGCTGATTTTTTTTCTCAAGTAGGGGACAGCTTGAAAGAACTGTCTTTCTCTATATGAGATCATGCGATCTTCTGCTGCCACTGTGTCCTATGACTCACCAATGGGATGTGAATTTTTAGTCACATATTCAATATGCATAGAGATCAATACATTAAGGAGGTTTATGTGATGTGTCCAAAGTCTTTTCTAGAGGATACGTTAGACTTTTGTGTGTAATGTTAGTTCTTTCAAGCAAGTCACAAAAGCTATTTCCTTCCTTTTGTACAGAATTTGTAATTTAAACTTAAGTTTTAACTTAATTTAGGGAAAAAAAATAATATTACTTGGGCTTAGGAAAACTAAATTGGTTTTATCTGACAGTGCTGCAATGTTAACCAGAATATCCTGCCACTTACTATAGCCAGGAGAAACCCAGGACTGGTACTCAGAAGGCCTGACTGTTATTTGCTGCTGAGGAATTTTTTTGTATGACTTCTTCCTTCCTTGCCTCAGTTTCTTTAGCAACAAAATGAGAGTGATGATCAACGGGGCCTGAGAAGCATGATTTATTCACTGAATAGTGTTTTGAGATCCACAGATAAAAGATGATACGTAAATGCAAAGGACTGTTAGTTAATTAATCATTATAGAAGAGAAATAATATACAGGTTTACACACTACTTAATACGTAATAGTTTACTTCTAGAGACTGGAACTACAAGAATAATCTAAATCTTTGCTTACCGTTTTTTTTTCCTTGAGGTTTTTATAGGGAGATAGATACAATATTTCTTTATAGAGTTTAAAACAGTCTAACGTTTTAGCTCCTTACAGTAGCTGACTTTAAGAAAATTAAATAGAATAAACAGATAATCTTGGATTGTCTGTGATTACATAATTTTTGAAAACCTGACATAATCCATCAGTGAAACTTTTCTTACTATAGATATACAAAACTCATGCCAGAGTTGTAGAAACCTTTTGATACTATCTTCCCCTTTATTCAGATCAGTTCCTCATTGATTTCTAAACAAACTTGAGCTTTTCACTATTTTAATGTAAGTATATTTCTTCTACAAATGGTGGGGGGGGGGGGGGAGGGCATCAGTTACAGCAAATAAGATCAAAGGAGAAGGTAACTGGAAAGATCCAGATATTTCTGCTTAATTCGGAAGGCACATAATGCGTGTCTGGAGTGCCTCCTAGGAAATGCCTATGAGATGTACTTTGCACTAATCTTTGAGCTGTATTCTGACAGTTATTTCTTCATAATCCTCATAATAAGCCTGTGCTCTTTGATGAATAGTTTAACCCTAAACTCTGAGCTGTATAATTCTATAGTATGAAAACTTAACTCATTGCTGGTATTAGAAGTGTCTAAATATATAATTACAGTTTAAAAATACAGTGATGACACTGACAATTCTATCCATGGACCACTTCTGTGACAATCCTTTCCTCCTCTCCATTGAAATCTCATTCTATATGTTTACATAAATGTTAAAATAAGAGATGGATAGATCTTGTTGTTGCTTGGCTTTTGAAAATTCCTATGTTTTCATTGATCAGTGCACTTTTGAGTGTGCTGAAGGTAAGTTCGCAGGTAAGGATGAGGACAAGATGCAGGAAAAAGGTCAGATTTGATGACTTCCCTTGTTTCTTTAGAAACAAAGTCTTTACAAAAAATCAAGGAGTTTTCTACATCAATACAATTTTTTACACTAACTTGTACCTCAGGCTGTTAAAAGTCATTGTTTGCCTACTGTATGCTTCTGCATTAAATGCTCTGGCATGTGATCGTTTAATGACTATCTATGGTTGTTCTGGAAGAGCTATGTTTTGCAAATAAAACTTCATTTTCTGTAACCTACTATTACTTTTTTGTTTCCTTTTAGAAACTTGGCTGCAATTCAGGTGCAGGTTCATCCTGTAAACCCTGGGATGACCTCCAATTCCATTGTATCACTGCCTTTCATTGCTCTGACTCCCAAGATAGATTTTCTTTCCAAATGTGATTTGTTCATGTTGGCTTTGTGATCAGGCTGCATATGCTAGTCCTGTTTCAGTGATCATTTTGTATTGTAGCAAGGCCATTTGCTGTCATATGGATTCCTCTCCCAAGCTACCTCTAATGACCTCCCCTTCCTAAATTGGATGCTCCTGTACTGGTTCGGTTCTTTAGTTTTGAAGTTCCACAGAGTTCATGATCAGTCTGGTTCATCTTTTCAGAACTGTACCTGTCAGTACTCTTCTATTTTCTGTATCAAAATTGATATTTATGTGTATAATGCATAAGTTTATTGAAACTATTTTACTTTTAAAGTGACGATTTTGTTGGATTGCAGCAAAAAGAAGTCATTAGCCCTCCTGATTCAATACATCTAAAAATTAAGCAATTAAAATTAATGGTATTTTATTTATTTAATTTTAAAATTAAATCTATGCAACACTTCAAGAAACAACTACATGGTGTTGTATATTAGGAACTGTTGACATTCTACTGAATTAAGTACAACATTTTGGGTTTTTATGCTTCTTGAGGTGGTAATGAGAAAAAAAGTTTTTAAAAAAATGTGTGCCTTGCTGTATTTCTTATACCATTTATTAAAAAGCTGCTTTCACAGTAAAATTATATTGGTTTGAAAGGAGGCAATAGCAAGGTTAAGATGTGTGAATAATTTCTGTATATATGTATAACCGAGTGCAAACATTGATGTATAATGACAGTATAAAATGCTTTCATGTTTGTGATGTCCAGTGATGTGGAAAATATAAGCCTTAAAACCATTAGATTGCATGGTAATTAGAATTGGCATAATAAACATAGATTATTGGGGAAAAAAAGCAGAACTGGTGATCTGTTTTACCTGCGTTCCAAGAACAGAGTGCTTTATCAAAGTACAGAAGAATATGTTGTTGTTTGCAAATATTCCCTAGAGATAGGAGATTCCATATCTGGTGAAGATTTGTATTACCTGACTCGGAGGTAAAGAACCTTCTCATTAAAGATTTTTGCAGGTTTCTGGGCCAAACAAGGAATCACAACTATTTAGCAGTTTAAGCTAGTACACTGCCAGCTGCAGCAGTGGCAATGGCCAAGCACACTTTTATAGCAGAACTTTTCTTTGTTCATCATTAACAGTTTGTTGTCTGTTTCTTAAAATTTCATATTTATATTGAATAAGCTTTATATATATGTATATAGACACTTCTACAGTTGGCTGTTTGGACGACTTAGACTGTACTTTTTCACCGTTGTTACCTTGTGCTAAAACTATACTGGGTGGCCAAAACAAGCCAGACAGCTTTATAAGCTGTCTCTGCAAACAAGGCCTTCCTCTCCTAAAAACAGTGTTGGGAAGGGATGTCAGGAAAGTTAAAAGGCAAGGAATGCTCTCACATACCATCTTTTATCATTGTTTTTCCACGTATATAAATGTTTTTACAAAAAGCTTCAACATTCTTCTTCACATTTTAAAAATGTACATTGGTTTGACAAGCTTGGCTAGTAGCTTAAAGAAGCTATACTGACTGGCTGATATAGTCATACAACACTGAAGGAACAGTTATTTAAAAAAACCTCATTTTTTTCCAAATCATTAACAGCTTCCTATTACCGCAAGAAGCAAATTAGTTATCTCTCAATTTAAATTTCCACCGAGTAGCCTTGGGTAGGCTACAATGTAGGTTGGGCAGCAGAAACAACTCTTAGCTTAAAGAGAAGTGTAAATAATGAGAAGCAATCTTTAAGAGAGCCTTTTGAATCCATAAATTTTTCTGCTCTTGCATATCTTGTATCATGTACAAATCTGATAGGGTAACCTATAATCACCTAAAGTGTATAACTATACAGCTAAAGATGACTTTATTATTTTTAAATATTTTTTGAACTATATATAAAGTAATTTGGATTATAACTCCTGATTTTAGTAAAATATTTACAGTAGCAATTATGTTTGTCTATGAATTATTTCAGACCTGATTTTTAAAATGGTCTTGACGTGGGAATTGAATTTGGAATCATTCTTTTTTTCTCCCTAGCATTTTCTGATTTATATTGTATTTTTTTAAACTTACTTTGACTATAGTCATACCTTATACTATGATGACAGGAAAACTAATAAGTCAGAGGCTTTTCAGATCTGTCACCTCACCCAACAGACTGTGCAGAACTCCATCAATTACTTGTACCATTCTATTAGGCCATTTGCCACAAATTCGCTTTTTTCCTGGGGGAAAATAGTAGTACTTGTCAAATCAATAAGCCACATATTCATCATGCAATATCTGGAATATTATATGGTCACAACTCAAATTTCTGTGGTTCCTTTCTGAGAGACGCTGAACATTTTAATTTAACTAGTATTCACAGATACGTATTATTTTGTGTCATGAGACAAAGTCATCATTTTCATGGCTGTGATGCAAGACCCGTCATTATCAACTATTTCTTTTTTGGCATGGCTGGAAGCATTACCCTTTTTTATTTTTCTTCTCAGAATATATTGGGCTTTTTTGTCAATAAAAATTGATTTCTAAAGGAAAAGAAATCCCTAGTACGTACTCTGCGGGATTTGTTCATGTCTTAGTATAAGTCATGTAAGTCATATGCTTATGGCGAAATTGTGCCTAGAACTTGCAAGAAGTCCTAGTGCTAACTCCCTAAAGAAAAATATTAGTATAGTGTAAAATTAATGTTGATATACCAATATTGCCTCTAAGATCAGCCCATACATAGATTCCTGTATAGATCCTGCTCTCTGCTGTTGAAATTTTCTTGTGGTGTAGAAGCATGCTGCAAGCTTTCTGCAGCGTTTATCCCCACCCGGAGTTCCATAGGCTGCTTTTTATTCCACACACTCCCTGGCTCGTGCTTGAACAACATCTGCAATGTGTGAGGAGGCCATTTGACAGCAGTGGCCCTGACATGTGGATATCCTTTTCCTGCCTGCTTCACATTCCTTCCACGGAGAGCCAGAGCGCTCCAGCCCTAAGCAAAGGGAATGCACAGTAACACTGGTGGTGAAAAACGTCTGGGACTACGATTTAGAAGGTGTTGTGTAATCACAATAGTTTTATGTATGGGTAGCCATGTAAACCACGTTCCCAGCCTTTCTCACTTAGTGGTTCGCCTTTTTCTGAAGGTAAGTCACAGAGATTTCATGGAACGGTGCCTCTGCACCTTTGCTACAGTAAGAAATTTAGGTGGCATCTGTGTCCTTATGGTTGTTTGTGCTGTTCATTGTGGACACGTAACCATCCAAACATGGGCAAAGATATTGAAATTGTTCCTGTTTGCTTCACAATAAACTCAAATAAAGAGTCGCTGTCAGTTAGGTGGCATCCTGACCTTCCTCCTTGGTGACAGGATCCACGGATGACATAGCTTCCCATGTTACATATTTTAGAATTTTATTCCAACTCCCCCGTGTTGAGCAAAACAACATATTTCGACTAAAATGTTTCAGGTAAAAGGGCTGCATTTTTTTCTGGCTGGAAGACATCAGGAACAATGTCGTAAAGGTTCCCGTGCTGCAGTGCACAGAGAAGGGGTTATTAATGTTTAGGCCAGACCGTACCCATACTTGGCTCAAGAGGATTAACGGGAATGTCAAGTTCTTAGCCAAGTCAATCTCCTTCACTGACAAGTTTCTACAAACTTATTCCTAATAATACCATCACTTTGAGAGGGATTTTGGCCAACAAATGGCATCTGATCTATTGCCTTCAGTGCTGTGCTTCTAATTTTTCAAACTCGCGCTGTCTTTTATACCTTTTTTACCAACCTGAATGGCTTACATTTTTCATGTGACTACTGTTTGCTCAGTAAATACATGCTCATCCCTGATTTTAGAAATGTTTTTAAGGACTACACCATAAATGAACTTGGCTTCACTTCGGTCTGCACACTGGGTAATTCTAAGTACTTCAGTGCTTTAAAAATGGAATTTCCTATGCAACAGCAAGTAGTATTACTTTATTTCTGGGGAGTGGGGAAATTAACTAAGTTAAAAGTGAAGTTGGAATTGTATAAGTCAGTAATTTTAGTGTACAAATATTATGGGGGTATTGTAGTTATTATCAAACTAATACTTAAAAATTACAAGAAGTACAGAATTAGATCGTACTTAAAGTGAAATTATATGGTATGAAAAGAACAGTTAGACAAGTAATGTTTTTACCACTGCTCATGTCTCTGTGACATTCTGGGTTTTCAAATGGAAGTGAAAATAATTTTAAGAACACATTAAATTTTTTAAAGATTTTTCTCTTTCTTGTAATTATGGTGAGGATGTTTTAAATGCAGCAAGGATCCAGTTGTAGCATTTTCCAAAGAAACATTATGAGACTGACAGGGAAAGGGAAACATGTTTGACAGGATTTCAAGCAATAGTGGAAAAACACAAACCCTTCTTGATGCACTTCATTTACAGAATGAAAAAAATCAGACTCTGAAATAACTGATGCTGAGCATCAACCATCTACCTCAAATCTGTCCCTCTTTTTCAGGGGGAGTTAAACGCTATGGGAAATAACGTGCCCTCAGGCAAAGTGGTATGGCAATTTCTCATACAGGCTACTGTGCACATAGACCTGGACTTCTGATCTGTAGCTCTTGAATCAAAAGCTTGATCCCAGAATTGCCTTTAGAGCTCATGGGTTTTGTTGTTTCTTCATAAGGAACAGAACCAAATTTGGGCTGAGAAACATCTGCCTGTAACAAGCTTGAAAATGAAGTTGTAGCAAGCAGATTTTAAATAATATACAGTGGCAGACAAAAAATTATAAAAGGAAAAGAAAATAAAAAAGCAATCTTTCTGTAAATCCTAGTGGTCCCCTGCCAGTAGTTTAATCAAGAATACTCTAAGCTTGGTAGGATTAAGATAGTTCTATTAACTGATCGTTATTTATCCTGACATACTGATGCCAGACAGATCTACATGTCTCTATAGTTTTTGCTTTACTTACCTCAAAGTAGGGCTTTTTGAAGTGCTGAAAAGATTGTGGAAATGTCTTTTCAATGGTTAAAATTGTGGCACGAATAAAAAAAAACCTAAACTAACCCCAACCTTACAGCTCTGTTGGGCTGCTGAGCATCTGTGCCAGCCCAGCTGATCAGTGATGCTTCTGGCCATATTTTGTGAAGGCAAAGCCTTTAAAAAGCTTTTCATGCACATAGACCTCTATTTTCCACTATTAATATGACTCCTAAAGAAAGCTTCCTCTGTAAGGGCAGTTTGCCATAAAAAAGAATATAAAAGTTTCTCAAACCTGTTGCTGTTCCTTTTAAATTTCCTGCACCCCTCATCCTCTGGTTTTCTGAGCTGAACAGTTCTCTACTCCTACCTTTTCTCCGTGCGCAATTCAGCAACTAAAGGAAGGGTTTGCGACTTAACGGTTGTGACAGGCGATTTACAGGTAACATTCTGAAAGGTGGCCAAGTGGCAGGCAGAAAAATAGGGGCTTGGAGTGAAGAGAAGGTGTCTGGTAGATAGGTGATGCTGCAGCTGTGCCAGCTGGGCTGGAGGGGGGATTCGGATCTGCAAATGGCATGCTGGCTGGTGAAAAAGAAGAGAGAAGCAGGGGAGGAGGTGGAGCTTCAAGGATGGTTGGTGGGAACTACCTCTGGTTAAAGTATTAGTAGAATCCTAGGAGCTACACTGTATTGAGACAGATTTATCTCTACTGCTAGACTTGTTATCACAAACTGCGAAGCGATGCTATTCATGAGTACTCATTTTTCTCAATCTGCTGTTCAGTACGCCAAAAGCATATCAATCAGATGCACCATTGTCAGTTAATTAACATTTGATTGCATTAAACATAGGGTGTTGAAGAGGAGGTTTCTTCTCGGAGGGGGAGGGGTATCTATGCGTGCGTTCTTTGGAGGGGGAGGGATGTGTTCTTAATAATTACCGTCAATTGTGAGTAAAGTCAAAGCTGTGTGTACAAATTTCTGTGCCGCTCGCCACTCTTATGGCCCCAGTAAGAGGAGAAGACAAAAGTAGTAGGTCTATCAGCATCTTAGTCCTTAGCCATGTATCCTCCTTACTGGATTTTCGTATGTAGAGGAGCATCTGGACATGTAAAGGTCAGCTTTGTCATCTTAGACAAATGTTGAAATATAAAAGGAGGAGAGGAGAGGAGAGGCAAAGTTGAATTATGCCTACAGTGTATATCTATAACTATTTAATAGCGTTCTGTAACACAACAGACATGATAGTATTGAAAATAATGAATGGTTTGGTTAAGACAAATCCATCTGTCTTCTTCTCCCAGCCGCATAATACCAAGTCACTCAGGGAAATGGATTGGTAGTGAATTTAGACATGATGGAAGGAGATACTCTACTCCTTTGCATGATATATAATTAATGTGTGGAATTTCATTTCTACGAGAAATTACTGAGTCAAATAGCTTAGTGGGATTGTAAAGGAGTCTAAATATAGAATAGGCAGCTGTGCTAAGATAGCAGGTTAGTTCAGACTAATGACAGTGGAGAGCAAACTTCATTCTCCATGATGAAAGCTGTTGTCCACTGAAAGAACAGGGGAAATTTCCTAAAGCGATGCAAAAATGGCCAAAGCAAGATGGAAGATTTCTGCCTTTCTCTGAGGCAATCATAAATGGGCCACTGACAGACTCAAGGCACATACAAAAAGCAGAGGAAATGCCTGTGTTTCTTTTCTTTCCTCTTTGTTCCGTGTTGAGAATGAAGATGTGATGTCGGAAACAAATTATTTCAATTACTTGATAAGCTATTGTACTGCAGCATGAGAAATTATCTCAAATATGATTTTGTGGCTAACTATAGCCAGCTTTCCATGTGCCATATGTAACATATACATGGTTACCTACAAGGGGTTAACTGTGATAAATTGTATTTCAATAAAGAAAACACTCATATTTCAGGCCAGTTGGTTAACTATTTCAGAAGAATAACCCTTCTTTAATCATATACTTTGATGGAGGAATGCTCATAAGCACATCAGTACAACTCAATTCTTTCCGCGAGGACTGACATCTTAAACTGCTCTACACAATGAATCACCTTGTCAAATAAAGTGCAAAATGGAAAACCTGTTTTCAAACTCATCTGATATAATGACATTTACAACAACATGTTTGAGGTGATAAACTGACAATAATAATTATATTTCTCTTAGGCTTCCATTGTACTTTGAAAGTTTTATGCAATCATACGCTCTTTTTTTTTTTTCTTCAGGTAAATTTTGTACCAGGACTTTTACTTTATGGGTCTTTAGAACAAGCCAATAGGGAAACCACATTTTGCATACGACTGGAATTCTGAATTTTCATTTTTTCTTAGAAGAAACTATATAGGTCCAATTGCAAGCCAATTTATATATCCTCATCTGAAGATTCAGGTGGTTCTGTTAAAATATGATACACATTTAAATGCTATTCTTACGTTTTTTCAATGCTGATCAATAATACTTATCTTTCCTGATTCTTATCATGACAATGAACGCACTAATGAACTATCTCTGAATGTATTTCTTAAGCTTAGTCAAATTAAAAAGATATTAGAAGAGTTCACATTCATCTTGGAAATCTACATTCTAATAATTGTATTTTAGCATACATTCATGAAGTTCGTGGAGGGATGAAAAAAGAAAGCAGTTTCAGGAAGATCCTTCCAGTCACTCTTGCCAGAACAAGGTCCTTGGCTGCCTCACCTACTCCAACTGGCATCTCTGAGCAGGGGCTGAGATTTCATCAGAACAGATCGGCAGCTGAACCCTGGCATCTGTGGACAAGGGCTGAGATTTCATCCAGCTCTTTAAAAAGAAGGTGTGACATCACTTTTTTAGAGGTATTAGAACTGTAGTTATGTAGTATCTGCAACAAACACGTATCGATCTGGTGCTGTAGAAAAATGGGCCTCTGGGGAAAAGCTTGACTTTCAGCACTGAGTATGTGTGTTGAGCTGGAAAACAAAGACTTAAGAGCCTGCGATTAACTTCCCAGGCACTCTGGTGAACAGCAGCTGACAGTCTTTAATAGGTAGGAATGAAATGGCAGATTGGGTGCTTGGAAAGTAGAATTTGATAAGTGATGTATATGAGCCAGCATGGAGAAGAGACCTTTCAGTGAGGCTTCTGCACAGCCAAGAAAAACATTTCTCAAGGTAGGTGGGGGCTACTAACAGAAATATTTTAATAGCTACAGCTATATTCTTGAATCTAAAATGCACACAGTAAATATATAAACTTTACAATATTATTTGCTGAAACATCAGTTTGGATAAAAATGTCCTTATGCTTCATTACCAATGGGACCTCATAACAAAATGTTCAAAAGAACATCTCATTTAAGTTTTTTTTTCCCAGTGCTTTTTCTTTTGTGACTATGTTGTTATTTTTGCCTTGCACTAAAGGTAACAATAGAGTAGTTTTTGGAAGATTATCTGTTTGTTATTAAAAGGAGAAAACAAACAGCAACCCACCAACACTTCCTCTCTACTCCTACTCGCAAATAGACACAGGAAGCATTTCTCACCAGCCAAATTTAAAAAAGAAACAAGATTATATAGTTTACATTTCTTCTGTTTATGCCCATCCACATGTAAAACCAAGTCCAAAGTCCTTAAATGTATTTTCATTCTGACAATGTTAGTGAACAGAAGCCAAGCTGTTCCTACACAAGGATCCATAAATAGTGGTTCAGAAAAGGGAGCTCTTGCCGTTTCATTTACTAGTAATGCCTGCGCCATAAAGCAGGCTACAGACTCTCATTGTCTGTTTTGCTTATCAGGAAATTCTGTTCTCAGCACAGAGGATATGATTAGATTGAAAGGGGGGAAAGATCCCTGAGTATTTCTTCCTTTGCAGTGTTGGAAAGTGGAAGTCGGATAGTGAGGTCTTGTATTCACCAGGGCAAAGCAGTGTGTAAATAAACAAATAAGTGGTGACACCAGATAGGAGTATGGGAAACTGGATGAGACTAGGAAATAGTCACTTAAAAAGGCAGTATTGTTACAATGTAAAAAAATGCCACACTGGCCCCATAAATAGATGGTCTTTATGCAAAATAATTTTCCATTACACAGATGGAAACCAGAAGCAACTAATATGAACTCATTAAAGTGCTAATAAAGTGGGATGAATCTGCCTAGAGAATCAGAGGGCCAGCTCCTGTTTGAAGCGTGGCAAATGATTGAAAAAAGAATTGCGGCACCTTTCCTTAGCCCAAATCCTTAAATGTGCTTACATACTATATGTTTAAAAAAAAGCATAGTTATTTCTTTGTGCTATAGCAGTTTCATCCACACTATACTTCATCATATATCAGTGCTTTTGGTTAAGTAACTGGCATTTTCAACATGGTAAGTTTGCTGTGGTGCCGCATATTACTTACTGCTTCTATGCTGGACTGGTTTTTTTCATGATCTCATTCTGGATATAGAAATCTGTTTCGAGGTCTGGTTAGAAATAGAGAAGGGTTTAAACTTAATTTATTTCATAAGCAAATCTTTACATTTTACTGTTGTAAATGTCTTCAGGAAAAGCAAATAATAGTTGGTTTGAATTTGAGTATTGAGTTCTATAACAAACTACACACTGAAAAGAAAGTACAAATGCCTGTGTTCTAAAGAAATTATACCAGTTAAATAATACATTAATTAGCTACATTTTTAAAATTGCATTGCAGTTTGTGGCTAGTGCTGCCAATACAATATTTTGCAGAATTTAGATCCTTTTCACAACTGAAGTTGCTAAGTGTATAGCGCCATGGCTTATGACAAATTACCCTTTAGCACTGGCTGACGCCAGAGACCCAGTTTATTCATGGCATATCGTGTGTCCTAGAATATAAACGTGAAAAAAAGTAGGTAATGATGGGAAAAGATCTTTAAATGGATATAATCTCCCTAGATTATATGATGGAATGGTGTCTGGATTTGAATTCCTGGACACTTTTGTGAGACTAAGTTTTTAATATTTTTTAAGACAGAAAAACGGAATAGTTATTGCACTATTAATTTGGTTTACAATCTATGAGTTGAGAGTATTTACATAAGACAATGCTGAAAGGCTTAGGTTTTTTTTTAGTGTAAAAACAAAAACTTTAATGTTTTTATACGTTTAATACTCTGTGTATTTCTAGTATTTAAGCTTGTACATGAACTCTGGGCAGCTGAATAACTTAGTGATTCCGAAAACCATGCACTTACTTTTTCTGTCCCAACGAGTAGTGGCCTCAGCTCTCACCACAGTTAGACAAGCCCGTAGTTTTGCAGAGAACAGAAAACTCTTATCCCCCTCCCTTTTTAAAGGCACAAAAAGCTGCACATAAACACACTAGAGAAAGTGTCAAGAAAAGTGTGTCTCAAGAAGGGGACTAGTCTGGGGGCTCCACAACAATAGCAGAAGAATGACTGTCTTTGCTCGCACTGGAGCAACCTTGAATTTTCTTAAAATCAAGTCCGATAAGGCCAATATCCAAGTTCTGAGGTTGCCCAGAGGAAAAGGTTTGTCAGACTGCAATCTTTGTGGAAAAGTTGTTCCTTGACCTTTTTTGCCACTGTATGTCTACTGCAGCACAGGGAGGTCAAAAGTGCACTAGTTGTTAGCCCCAAAGATGAAGCTTAACCAGACACTGAGAGCAATGATTGTCAAACGGCTCCATTTGCAAGACAAGAAGTGTATCCTTAGCAGAGCAAGGGAGATGAAAGAGATTATTTTCTAGGGGTCACATTTGTTCTTCTTTTCTGACCTCTCTCAAGATTGCAAAAGAAGCGGTGAGAGTTTTCTATAGCAAAGAGGTGCTACAAAGAAAACGGGACTATGCTTTCCTCATCTCTTCTCTGCTAGTCTTCCCTCCACCGTTAAGCTCAGTTCTGCCTTGCTTTCGTACTCTTTCCTAAGAGCCTAGTGAAAGGGCAATAATTGAATAGAGAAATTAAAAGTACAGTTTCAATGCCTGAAATTTTGCATTTTAACGCCCTTGTTAGAACCTGGAAATGCGTTTGGGCTAGCGGTTGGAGCTTTAGTTTGTTCTACTCCTACCCCCTGGTTCTGTCATCGGTACCAGCACGGTGGCACCACCAAGGAGCCTTTGCCACTGATCTGTGAGGTTCTGAACATATATGAGCTGCATTTCCGGCCTCACTCTGCTCTTTGTTGACTATAGCTTGGAATGAATTTACCTGATTTAATCTCTGGTTCCCATAAACTCAACTACAATCAAGGCGTCAGAGCGTTTTGGGGAGTAGAGGGGGTTGCAATGCCATCTTTATTCCCTCATTTGGTTGGCTGGCCCCGCTCCACCAGGGTTACGAATACAAAATCTTGCATGAAGAGAGGCTCTTTTAATAGGTACTCAGGCTTCTGAAGATGCTGCAATGACACTATAGCAATTTAGAGAAGTATCTTAGCAGGTTTTAAACCACCTCTTTGATTCCTCTTAGAAGCAGGCAAAACATATCCAAAAGCTACTCGAGCTCTAGATTATTGAGGTTTTGAACTTGAAATAACAAAATAAAATTTTGACCTGTAACTGAAATCTTCAGGTTATTATATATTGATAAGATGAATTATTTGTCATTCAAAATGAGGTGCATTTTTTTATAAGTAGTGAGTGTGAAACTCATCTCTGCTCAACTCTTTGATAACATCAGGATGGTCGATAAATGAAAGGGTTATTATGAAGCACAATGTGAAGTAGTTACTGATTTTCATGCTTCTCTGTTGTGACCTAAAAATCAAGTTTAACCTAATTTTTCAGGATCAGGGATGGGGAAAAGAGAATTCTATGCAGAAGTAACTTGGAAATATGTTTTAAAACAGTTGACTGGAAAGATAGAATGAAACTCCTTAAGTTACCACAAAAAAAATAGGTATTGGTTAAATTTTTGAACACTCACATCTTGACAGAGTAGTTAACAAACCAAGTGTCACTTGATAAACATCCTCATAGTGGGAGGCTCAAATTATGGCCAAACACTTCAAAGCTATGCAAAAATTTTAAAAAATGCAGTAAGTCAGTAGGATATAAGGCTAAGAAAAGAGAAGAAATTCTGACAGTAATGGGCTACATTGTTTAGCTTCAAATGTTTCCTGTACCTTTGCAAAGCTCTCTTTCAGAGCAATGGATTCTGTGACTATTTTTCTTCTGACTTTAATTTATGTTTTACTGTCACTCATCAGTGTTTGTTTAACACGTGGAAAAGTTCTATTTAAACATTCCTTCAAGCTACTTGGCTAAACTTGCTATCCATTGGGTGCCTCGGAGGATAAATTATTGAAATCTAAGCAGATTAATACCTCATGCTTATTCCCATGGCTAACGCACAATTTTGCAGTCGGAATAAGAGTTTTAAGCCAAAACTTTAAGCGATGGAAAATTTTGCCTGCCTTATAAAATAAACAGGTTCAAGTTGCCTTTTCAGTTTGGGAGGAGCCCTTAAGAATCCCTTGATGTGGGAGGGATGGGCTGGTTGCCCCTCTGAGCCCATTGAGCAGCTTTTCCATAACTAAAACTCAAGCAGGCCAATTCCCTAGTTAAAAGCATATCCTAGGAATGGAGAAGACCTTTGAAGGTATTTCATCTAGTTCTTGAATATTTCACATCAGGTAATGATGTTCTTAAGTGAATAAACCACCGTCTTTAATGGGACAAAACCATCACTACTTTATTCCAGTTTCTGGGCTGCTTCAAAATATTGCTTTCCTGACAATTAGAAACTTTCTTGTGATTTATTCTGTTTTCTACAAACAAGACTCTCTATCAACAGGATACTGATGACAGTTATTATATATAAAATATTTTCTAGCTAAGATATATACATACATACATACTAAGACATAAACAAGACATCTTTCCTGTTTAATCAAAGATACTAAATGGATATTAAATTTCTTCAGTCCTGTAGGGGCCACATTTTCTTGGTTCTAGCAACCCTTACCCTTTCTAATCATAGAATCATAGAATCATAGAATCATAGAATGGTTAGAGTTGGAAGGGACCTTAAAGATCATCAAGTTCCAACCCCCCTGCCATGGGCAGGGACACCTCTGACTACTGCAGGTTGCCCAAAGCCCCATCCAGCCTGGCCTTAAACACTTCCAGGGATGGGGCCTCCACAACTTCCCTGGGTAACCTGTTCCAGTGCCTCACCACCATAATTGCACCCTGCTTCTTCCCGTCAACAGCAACTTTTTGTCTCACTGCTTACAATTCATGTTAAAAGCTCTTAAGTTATGGCATTCAAAATCAAGGATGAGAAAAGAAAAGTCTTTTTTTCCCTTATCCTGGATAGGTGTCTTCTAAGAAGCTTTAGAATTTCGCAGTAAACCCCCTCAATCTCTTAAAATCCCCCCATAAATACTTTCTCATTTTGTTTTAAGCAAAGAAAGGGGAAAATAATAGAAATTAATCCATTCTTACAAAACCAAGATGTGAACAGAGAAATACCTCTGCAGTACTGCTGTAGGCACTGTTGGTTCCCTCCCCACCCACTGCAGCCCTTAGAGAAGGAAAGAACATGGTGATCTAGTGCAAAATAACTGAATGTAGGTCTCAAAATTTGGGGATCTCAGTCCATATCTGAATCTTGAAACAAGAGTTGTTTTTCAGAAATTTTGATTAGCCCCTATTTAAATAACAGCTTTCAAATTAGGCCATGTAGATTGAATTTAGGCTTCTAAGCCTGAAATACCTAATTTAGGTGCCCAAAGTCATTAAATCTGATGATCTGAATGCTTTGTAGAGCTGTCAGAAAACTTTTAAGTATCAAGGGCAATATTAAATATAGCTTTCAACAGAAAAAAAATGACTTGTGGCTCTGCCTCTCCTGTTCTCTCTCGCTCTCTCTTTCTCTTTCTCCACTTTTTAACTCAAAGATCATCCTTCATTTTAGCAATGGAGTGTTAAGCAAAACTCAACACGTAGCTCAACGCTACTGTAATACAAACTGACTGTTGTGCTTCCAGCAATGAGTACAAAATATTGTAGTTAGTACTTTTTTTTTTTTTGTCCCTCTTCTCTTAAATCTTCTGTAAAGCACATTTTAAAGAGCAGGCATGACCCGGTTCATTGTGCTCAGCATCTTTTATAAACTCAGCAGAGCTGTGGAGAGCAAGTACAAAAAACATGCTTCTGCCTTGACATATCAGAAAGAAACAAGAAAACCAAAGAGATTGACCTGACCATTATGGATGTCTATTATGGACCAGAGCCAGGATGCGTGTTAGGTTAATTACCTCAGAAACAGTTGAGTGACAAATAGCAATGATTAATTTAATAGGAAAAAAACCTACACAAAATGTATCAAACTTAATGAAGATCCTACTGCAATTATTTCCTTGTGCTTGCTAAATCTTTCAAGATCCAGATGCTCTTCCAAGAATTAATTGTGTAACTTATCATGCTTCTCTGATTTAACTCTTAATTGTTTGCTTTGGAGAAAGAAAGTACTCAGGTTGGTTTGGGTTTTTTAAGTGCAATGGTAGTTTTTCAAACACAGAGGTTACAACTAGCCTTATATTTTAATTATACATTACTTTTCTAGAAAGTAATTCATTCCACAAAACTCGATATAACTGGCCTTTCTGTACCCAGGAGGGTTACTGTTGGAATGACTGGCATGCAGTAGGCTAGAACTGAAGTATATTGTCCAAGTAACATAGACTTCATGCAAAGAATCAATGATCTGTTTGGTATCTATTATGATAACATATTCCTACAAAAATAAAATCATAATATGATATCAGGAGTGAAATTAATAAGGTCTGCTCATTCTGAAAGAGAATAATGGTATATGACTTTGATACAATACCTAATGTCCTGACTGTATATAAACAAACTCATTGATTATAAGCAATTACACATGGCCTATATTTATAGGAAAGGCTAAGAAAATAGAAAGAATGTGCCTTGTCTTCATAGGGACAGGTAACATCCAAATTTCTAAGCCGTCACTTCGTACTGGGTGATGGTGATGTTATAGTTAAAACATGCTTGGAGCTAACTTAAATGTTCAAGGTGTTTTTGTTTCAAACTCGGTAGGGGATGAAAGTTTAGCTTTAAAATCCAAGAAAAAAAAAAGTCTGCTTTCATTGCACCCTTGGTGCAAAAGGCTGAGGATTTAAATCCAGGTCTTTTGTATGACTTCCCCATACAGTTCAATAAGTGTCTTAACTGGTGCAGGGCTATGCTCACAGTCTTTGTCCTTCTGAATATTTAGTAATTCAACAGGCAGGACTGCCAAGGATTTCCCTTCCAAAATCCTTGCAGCCTTGTGGCTATAGCACTAGCCAAACAGTTAAAAATGAAGGTTAACATCTCCCCAGGCAGCGTAATTCAAACCATCTCCCATATTTGGGGAGTGCTCTTATCACAAATATGTTGTAGATAGGATGGTATTTTCTTTTGAAAGACCAGTCATCACAATGGTTGTTGAGACTTTAGGAGAAAAAACTGTTTCCCAACATATCATAAAACATTTTCAGTTTAGCAGGGTCATGTATAAAATTCTCTCTCCCTTGTTTTGGGAGGACTTTATTAGAAAGGCATTTCTTGGGTTACATGGCCAGGCTATTAGCAGAAAACATTGCCAAATTTTTCTTCAAAACTGCGAATATATTAGCTGTAATTGTGATTATTCTTTCACTGTACCATTACCAAAATTGATACCTATATATTGTAGCCATATGAGATAAATTATTTTTGGTGGACAAGTGAAAAAAATAACTGTTTCTTTTGCTAGTAAAGTGGTGGGGAGCTTTCTTTTGTTTTGTTTGTTTTGATGTATTGTGGGTTTTTTTAATTAATTACTTCTTCTGACAATGCTAAAAGAATGGAATGTCTCTTTCTGGAATATTCAGGACACACTACGTTAAAGTTTTTTAGATCGCTTTGACATTCCTATTCAGAGCACAAGCTTACATGCAATGGTACACTATCACAGCGTCCAAAAAAGCCACTGTAAATGGAATGATCTTGCGGCTTAATGAAACAAGGATAAGTTAATAATCTGATTATCTGGTGGCCTGCCTAGATATAAAAGCTTCTCATGGAATTTGTATCTAGATTCCATATTCCCAGTACCAGAAGAATAATATTTACTTCACTGCAGTTAGGCCTCTTTAACAGAAGGGGACATAAAGCACAAAAATTGGCATTGGGGAATGAATATATGAGCAGTTGTACTGCATCTCTATGAGGTGAGCACTGACAGAACAGCTATAAACAACGTTCAGTAATAAGAAGAGAGTTTTACGCTAATGTTTCTTGGCCTGCTTTTGCAGAAGGCTATGTCAATGATCTTAATGGCAGATTTAGTCTCTGCTCTTGTAAATCACTCTGGCTGTAAATAAGAATCTGTCGATGTGGACGTCTTCACTGGATTGGGACCACTAAGTGTTGTATTTTTGCTGGAAATATTATGAGACACTTCAAACTGTAAATCTGAATACATTTGGGTACCAATCAGGCAGCTATAACACCAGGAAAACTCTGGCTGACTTGAAGGGAGTTTTGTCTGTGTAGAGAACAGGATTAGCCCCTCACATAGCTATTTCCTCAGAGAAAATATTAGAGGAAGGACACACTATGCATTTCTTCTGAATTTAGCAGTATTTGTTCAAAACAGTTTTCTCCTGTTTTGTATTTCTACATCCATATAAACTCTTTGTGTTATCACATAGGTCTGAAGTCCACTGACTTAAGGATCTTCCTTCTGCATTTAAACCTACGTCATACAGAGCAGACGTTGGCTTCTGATCTATCTTGACACTATTTCCCAGGTTTATTTATCATGCTATTACTTTATCATTAATGAGAATAACCCACATCAGAGCAACTGAGCCACAGCTACTTCCAAGAACTGTGTGCTGACAATACTTTAAGTTCACTTGCTAGGAAACCTCACAGATTCTATAGAACTGGTGTGTTTATAAATGCCAGGTGTATCTATACTTCCTAGCTGATGTCTTACAAAAGGCAACAAAACAAATGAAAAGAACTAGTATCTTCCTCAGCAGTCTCAATCAACAGAGCCCTTTTCTAAACTGAGAAAATTAAAGTCATGATAGAAAATATCTAATAACACAGGTTAACAGCTACTGTATTTGAGAGTCTCGTGTTGACAGAGACTCAGAGGACTGAATTAATACCGTAGGAAAGAAGAGGTTTGAGCTCCAGCCATAATCTTCCTTTCATAAATACATGAGGAATTTAGAGTTAATATAATGGCTTTTATTCAAGTCTAGAAAGGACAGAGCAACCATTGAAGAAGTCTCCAATCTGAATGGCAGTTCTGCCCTGAAAACAGTCAATTCAGTCAGTGAACTGGACAAGTAGTAGTAATGGGTAAAATTGGGCAGTAGCTACTAATTCCGCTATGTGGATCAAGAGAGGATTTCTGTCTCCAAATTACCTTTCAAAAGTACTACTTTGGCATGAGAACAGAGGATTTGATTTATGTCATGCTTTGAGAAGAGTAAGTAAAGGGAAAGGTGTAGAAGTTAAGAAGTAAAAGGTTTTGAATATTTTGAATGTGCACTGGCTTTCCTGCACGATAGCATATGTCTACATGCACCCTCAAAACATGACTATCAAAATAAAAATTAACAGAAAACTTAAATGAGTGGATGCATGTGCAACAAAATCCAGCGATGTAGTATATATTCTTGCATATGCACCGAAGTCCCATGCTTATCTTATTATACCAAAGATGGTTCCTAGAGCGAAATTAAGTGAAACTAAATGAAAATATTGCTTTATGTGTACAGGATGAAGAGTAACTTCCCTGTAATTCCCTTCTTCTTTAAGAGGTTTTTACCTCTGCCAGAAGTGCCTATAACAAATCCTTGCTTGTTTCCTTTCCAAGTTTCCTAAAAACCTTAGTTGGAGGCCCTCTGGTTTTACGGAGAAAACCTATTAATTTGTTCTCTGAGGGGAGGCCCAGAAAAGAATACTTGAACTTTGCGTCATCTCACTGCAACACATGTAATCAATACCTATCATTGCCCCATAAGCTTTACTCAGTTCAGTTGCATTGTTTCGTCTGTTCGCTTTGTAGTACCATTAGTTCTACAGTGCATTTTTTTTTCTTCATGTGGAAAAATAATTACATCATGTAAATATCGTTCTTCTGGTGCTAGACACTTTATATTTCTGTTGGAATTTTGAGAGAAGCAGCGTAAACATCAGCCACAATTATTGAAAGTATTTCCCTGCATTAACATTACTTAAAATAGTCGGTTTTCAAATGCTTTGAACAAGAAATTAGACTAACTCATATGAGATGCCTATCTTTGCATAGCCTAGCAAATGCTATTTGCTGAAGAGTTTTGTGAGAAAAGTAAACCGTAGCTAAAAAAGCCAACACTGACTCTGGTTTAAAATATATATGTTTATTGATTCCCTTCTGGTTGTCGCAAGAATGTTGCACTCTAGACAGCAAGGGACCAATAGGATCTGTGCAGCATATTCTTTCCTGCCACAAATTCTTATGGCTGGGTATTTCGGCAATTATGTCCCAAACAATTACTGGACCGGTGCTCTATGTAGGCTTATGTCACCCTTTCTGTTACTTCCCATCTTTCTGAAATCTGAGTCAACATATCTTGTGGAATGTCTTGGTCTACATGATGTCACGGGTGAATTCTGAAAAAATCATTTAAATGGAGTTCTTTCTTTGCCTGTTTATCTCATGGCTCCAAGAGAAATGTTTGTGTCCTCTACATGTAGCAGAGTCTTTTACATAAATGGGATGGGAAAGTCAGGAAAAAAAGAGACATGGGGAAAAGTGTGGGGAAGAGGAGGCACAAAGGTTACAACTGTGCACAATTAACATACACATTAGGACATTACATTTCACACACCTCTTGGACTTCTTTTCCTTTGGGTCTCAGAATTACACCCTGAACTCAGATCCACAGGCATCTTATTACAGTAATCAGTACTGCTTCCTCATGAAAACATCAGCAAAAATTTCATACAATACTCTTGATAGGCAATTTAGAAATTGAGACATACCATTCCATGTCCTAAACAGGTTTCTAATTAATTAAAGTGCTAGACTAGTTGGCATTTCATCATACTATAGAGAAGAACCTAAATGGAATCTCAATTAAACCAATTTTACACCAAATCCATCAACTTCCACATTTCAATCGAAAGGAGAAATATATGACAAAGACAAAAAAGAAGGGCTCAGAAGAATGCTAACATAGGGAACATAAAATGTGAGGTTGCAATAGCATAAATAATTTTTTATAATCACTGCCCTGTGACAGACTCTTATTGACATCCAAGTACACTGAATCTGCATTTAGTAGTGCCTATATTACATTGAGAAATATTTCAGAGATGTGATTTCATGGTTGCATCACTTAACAAAGAGTTGTTTATCTTTATGGAGACAGACATGGGATTAGTACCAGAGTTTTCTGTGCTCTCACTTACACATTTCCTGGTCAAAACTTAGCTGCCACGTCTCTCTCAGTTGCTGAACATATTCTTACTGAAGTTCCCCTAAAACATTTATAGCCTCACTTTGTTGTAGATCATTCATATTTAAGATGATTTATACCCGTACTAGCATTTTTGTTTGGATTCAAAGCATGCTTTTGAAGGGTAGATCACAATGATTTCCACTTACCAGGCTTCGGTTCACATTGCAGGTGGTGTGAGGGCATGCAATCTGGATTGCTCTCAGGTAAAACATTTTAAAAATTAAGCCCCAACAGTAATGAGCTCTAATGTACAGGTGCTCTAACACACAACTCTGATGTAGAGGACCAGCCTAGAGCTAGTTTGAAAGGATCCTTTTCCCACCCTCCAGATGGATATACATTAGGAAATGTACGGTACGGATGCTGGATCCTCAGCACCAGCTGTTCTCCTCCACAGATCTGACTTGAGCTGTGTTTACATGATGAAGTGGTGCAGCCAAGAGAAGCAGATTTGTAGAGGAAAACAATTCAAAACAGAGCAAAGAAACTTCTGATTGATATGATATTTAGTGGCTGATTGACTTTTACTGAAATAATGCCAATCTCTCCACTGATTTGAGAGCTGATCCTCTGTCTCTAACGAGCTGTAATTAAAAATAACAGACTCCCTTCTCCCTCCCCAAAAACATGCCTGTTGCTCATTTGAAAGCTTGCTTTTCTCAATTTGGTAATTATTCCTACCATATTTCATGATTACTTTTTTCCTCAAAGAATGAGTACCAAAAATAAAGAGGCTGTATCAGTAGCAGTGGCAAAGTATTTGCAGGCTGCTTCATCTGCCTTGTCGTTTCAAAAGGACAGTTGTCTTCACCTGCCTGGCAGCTACACGTAAGACTCATGAGGTGAGTTTAGTGTTTGAGTTCTTCCCAAAGGGACAAGAACTCAAGACCAGAGTCCTGCTATTCCACACAGTACTGTGTGAACACAAAAAAAATCAGCTAGGACTTGTGTCCCGAGCAAGAGCATCCACTGATGGTAGCAGAGTCAGCCAAACTGTCTGTCAGAAAATCAGTCATTTTTTCTCATAGGCTGAAAGTTAAATTACCTGTAAAGAGCACTCTACTCACATCTCCTGGAGCTATGTTCTACAATAGGTGGCTGACTAACATTGCTTTCCTGCTTGTTATTTTAATGCATCGTATATATATTTTTATGTCTCCTATGTTATGAAGAAAGAAAGAAAGAAGCCAACCACACAAGGAGGACTAGCCAACCATTTACAGGAGGGTGCAGATCTCCTGCTGTCATGGTTTGTGCTCCGTGAGTCCAGAGCTCAAGTTCAGTCACTCCTGATGCTGCACATGCAGATGTGAATGATGTTTTTAAGTCAGCTGTTAATGCTATGAAGAACCTGGTAGAAACAGACTGCTTGCAATCCTTTGTGGGTTTGCCTTCTGGTTTGGTTTTTTTTTTTTTTGGCTTGTTTGTTTATTTTGGAGATCCAGTCAGTCTTTGTCACTTCCGGTTTCTTTGACTGAAAGTCATTCAGCAAGGTTTCTTGAGTGTATTTCAGTTATTCCTTCTGCTAATATACCAGGTGTCTTTTTTCTTTATTTTTTTACAACAGAAAAAGAGTCGACTTCTCCTCAAGTGCAGGTGGGTTTCCTAATGATATTAGTGGGAGCTCTGGGTATAAAATGAAACAAGATTAAGTTATTTTATTTGGGAGAAAAAAAACCCCAAACCTGAAAGCAGGGTTTTTTTCTCAACATAAAGCAAACATGGTGCAAAGACATTCCACCTTCTTCACTCAGGTAAAATTTTGTAAGTCACCAAAGAGACCTGAAACTACAGTCTTAATTCAGAGAAAGCGCTCTTTGAATTCTATGGAAATTTTAGTTGAGGAATGATTGTAGGATCTAATGAATATGGTAGAAAGGAAGACTTAAAGCTCACCGCTTGAGAAGAAGCCTACGATACCATAATGGTACTTTTATCAAAACATACTAGTTTAAGTTCAGTTGCTAGTGGAAAAAAAGCAGAGCTTGAGGTTCAGGAGGCAGCCTTGTGGCTTCATGATGAATGATGGATTAAGACTTTAACAAGAATCTACATGTTGCTGTAGAATTTGAAAATGAAAAGAACACCGGGATGGGGGGGAACCCTAACCCAAAACTTGGTCAGGGTGAGAAGGCAGAAAGCATTTCAGCTGAGCGACGTAACGCTAACAAATGGGTTAGCAAAAGAAAGTTGTCTCTCTAATACCAAGGGCAAACTAACAGGCAAGGTACAAACCGTGTGTGCTCATCAAGAATATTTTCAGATGTATTACAACTCCTTTCCTGGGCTGTCTTTACATGGAAATCAAGTTGCACAGTGGAGTGATTCCTGCCTGGATCTCACTCTGACACAGTGGTGGGCTACAACATACATAGTACACAGTGAGACTTGTAAGCTTGGTAGCAATCCTGAGCCTTCCAGATATACTATTCACACTCCTATTTACTTTAGAAGAAGTAAGACTGAACTAAGTGTTTGGTCATAAATTAAAAGAGAAATTAAAATGATGCCTTAAAACTGTGTAAGGTATAGTAACAAAACAATTTATTCTTGCTTCCTTCAAAGCAAGAAAAATTAAGACACACAGACCCTGTAAAATTTATATTGGGGAAGACTGAAAAAGGGAATATTTTAAATATATGAGCACTTGCAAGTTGCCTGTTTAAGATGACTGGCACCCTAACAGTGCCAAAAGCCTTATACTGTGAACTTGTTGTACCACTGGTATGTTTATCAATTTTAATTCCTGATAAAGTAAGACATACAGGACAGAACCAGAGAAGAGAGAAAAGAAAAGAAAAGAGGATTTTAACTTTCAAAAATGTTCTGGCCTCTGACAGTGACTACTTTGTATCCCACGGAGAGCAGGAACAGGGCCAATAAACATCCAGATGACTAAGGAGTCCTGTGAAATAAACACTGTGAGTTTAAAACTAGTAAAACTTACCTCTTAAACACGATTATTTTTTTTTTTGACAGAATAACCGATGCCCTTATTTAATAAACTTAAAAAAAAGTCCATAAGAATATGACATGAAGTTTATAGTGCTGGTTGTACTACATTTGGATTCTGGTTAAATATTAGGCTATATTTGGGTTCAGTTTTTACAAATGCAGGTTAGTTTGAGTTGGGAAATAATTATTGCTTGGTATGACAACCCAGACAACTCTATGCAAAGGGTATAGATAAACACCACCACAGCCAATGGGAAAGACAATCCTAGATTACCACAGTAATCTGTACTATGCTAGGCCTTGTTTAACTTCATTAATGATCTCAGAAAGGCAGTAAGCAGAGCTACTAATTTTCATAAATGATGTTGAATTGGGAGGAGCAGCCATTACCTGGGAGGAACAGCGAAGTAATAGCAGAGGAAATCTAGAAAAATTAGATTTGTGAACAGAAAGTAATCAAATCAGCTTCAATTACAGAAAATAAAAGGCAACACAATTAGTACATTAATCCTAAATGCCCTAAAGCTAAGAAGGAGACCTAAAACAGTTCTTTGAATAAGATAGTAAGTCATGGTGAGAGCGAGCTAGATATGAAGATGCCATTTGGTAGAGTACAAAAAGGCACTCTGCAAATGTGGCCTCTTTGTGCGTGTCTACCGCATCAGGAAGCCAGGAGGCAATGTCCTTACAAAATAACTGATTCAAAGCCCACTGAAGCAAATGGAAGGACTCCAGCCCCTGTCAATAGGCTTGGATCAGGCCCTAGGCATGTCTGCGTGAAGTCACTTGGAACATTGCATTCCCTTTTTAGGCACAGCCATTACCACAAAGACACTAAGAAACTGAAGGAAGGCCAGAAAACTCTACTACCACAAGCACAGGGACTGGAAAGACTGAATTCAGGGTGGATTGATTTAAATCAGCACACAGGAAGCTTGGGTTTGTACAATTAAATATCCTCTTGTGCATTTGCACCATATTTTCCTTAAAGAAAAGTTTATTCTTTCCAAGTAATGAGCAGTGAAGCATGTTGATAAATAACTTCTTTTTAGATGTCTCAAATTCAAAGGTTTTTTTATTTAACTGACAACAATTCAGTATGTTTATATAAATATGTTTTTAATTTAAAACCGATTTTACTGAAGACAGAAAGTAAGAGAAATTATTCTTTCAGGCTACTATATCCGGGATTTTATAAACAGTTAATCTCATTCTTTTCCCCTAGTTGTTATGCATAGACTAGAAGAGGAAAAGAAGTTTTCATGCTTTCTGAAAATTGCAATCGGTTTTTCGGTTTTGAAAGATGTAGCTAATGACTGAACCTTTTAGAGACAGAGAAATTAAGAAAATATTCTCTCTGGATCTATAGGCAGGGCTATCATCAGGAGCTGGTTTAGCTTTAACAAACTCTGGCTTTAGGTACATGGCTACTCTCTTCAGCAAGTTCAAAAGGCTTTTTGTCTTTCTTTTGAACTTCCACAGTAGATATATACTGTGCTTTTAAAATGAAAAATTACCTTAAAATTAGAATAACTTGAGATTTTAAGATGCTTAGATCAGATATCTTATACAAATGTTCCTATGGAAAAGTATCTTGTATACTTAACTTTTGCTGTCTTTTCCAATTGTCATCCACTTGATTGCTTTCCTGTATCTTCCTTTGTTACTACTAAACTTTTAACAGAGCTTGAGTGAGAGGGAAGCAAGGGACAGTACTATGGTTACCAACCTATAAGTACTTGGAGGACATAATTCCTCGAGTTAGGCAGTGTGGGACATAGCTGCCTGTAGAAATGGCTACTAAAATAGTTACCTAGGGAGGGAAAGACAGAATTTCTCCATAGTCTGTGCTTTCCACAGTGCCGGCCAGAGTCTAGGTAAAAGAACTGTATCACACCAGAACCTGGAGCTTGATGACCTCTTCTCAAGCTCATTCTTTCAAGAAAGAGAATCTTGTGTCCTGTTCCTGAATCTTGATGTTGTGGCCATGTTTATGTCCCCAGCAGACAGGTGAGTTGTTAAGCAGCTGCGCAGAAGCTCGTATGGGAAACGCCATAACCTTGAGAACAGATCTTTTCCACAGTTATATGGGCTGACAATACATATGGCATATCATGAAAAGAAAGGAGACCTACCTGAACGACTGTCCTTCCAAGTGGGCACTGTAATGTTTTCAAGCAAACAAGCTCACAGAAAGATCTGAACAACTCAATGCATTCAGGCCAAAGAGTCTCAACAACAGTCATGGTTTTCTGGTACTTATCCTGCGACACTGTGAAACTGGTTTGATGTAGGGATTTTATCACAGGCTGCTCCCACAGACTTCAAATCAACTTACAAAGTGTCATAACTTGGGGAAGCCGGTCCAAATAATTTTAAATTGCATATCAAAAATAAGTAACCACTCTTAGTACTTGCTGGTCCAGAGCAGATTTTTTTTATTTTCCTATAGAAATACTTGTGTAATACACGTTTTAAAAACGTTTGAGGTTTAGCCTGTTTTGTAAACTTCTTTGGGATAGTGAAGCTATGGCAAAAAGGGCTAATATAAATGAGAAAATGGATGTGGAGAAGAGAGGTGTCTAATTCTGGACAGAATTTTATTGACATAATCCCTGCTTATTCCCCATCCCCCCCCCAAAAAAAAAAAAAAACAAAACAAAAAGAAAAAAGGGGGAAAAAATAATGTCGGGACTACTTGAAAGGACTTAAAAAAGCACAGGAATATCTTGAGTTAAAGTTGGAAACATAGAGAACTGTGTCCTACTCTTTGCACGTATAATATCACTTGTCAAAACGCTCAAATCTGAGTACCTATATAGGATGTCTATAGCTAATCATAAGGATCTATTGACTCAAACAGACAAAGTATAAAATGAGCCAGTGACTGAAAATTACAACTAGAAAACTTCAAGATAGAAATAAGATACATCTCTTGACAGTAAGAAACTTACCCTGCATCAGGGAATGTTATATTTTTCTTAAAATTAAGACAGAATCCTTCGACTTTTTCTTATTATCACAACAATAAGGTAAGTAAAGACCTTCAACTCATTTCGTTCTGTGATCTGCTTGCTTAAGGCAGCATTCATCACACAACTTCAGATGTCTAAGACACCTGGGACATCTAACTTAGGTGTGATTGGATGATTTCAGCAGATGTCTATTTCTCTGCACTAGCTGCGGAGGTAATCTGGATGACCAGTTTAGTCTGGGAGAGCTAAAATTTGCATGCCTTGGGTTAAGTGGGATGAATCCTACACCAGCAGCTTGGTTAGAACTCCTTAGTTTGTGCTTGTAAACTGTATTTCCAGAGCGTATTCCAAGCAAGTAATGGGGAGGTTTATGAATGTAAATGTAATACACCTCTAAAAGGAGGTGTATTGAGGCTAGATTCAAGATGGGATGTCATTCTGAAATGTATTTTTTAGCTCAACTAAAATTTATGCTCTCTGTTATTCAGGAATTAGCCCAGTTAGCCAGAACACTTCCTTCTCATCTTAGAATTTTATTATGAAAACCACCGAATGGAATAAAATTTTGTTATTTAGTTCCTATCATAGATTAAAGAAAAATGAAAATAGGGAATAGTTGACAGTGCAGACACTGAGGGAAAAAAACAATGCCCCCTCAGTACTTAAAGTAAATAATGAGTGAGGAAGAGAAAAAATCTGTGGCATCCTTTACCTTTGTGCTGCAAAAAAAGGGACATAATATGAAGTAAAAAAAAAAAAAAAATAGATCAAGACACTCAAGTATTGGCTGAAGTACTCCATATCCTGTTATAATTTTCTCTGGGAAGAGGGAGAAGACCAAAGAACCCAAGTCATACTAGATCATCTCTTATAGCTATTGCTGCTCTGCCACCTGTTCTCAAACAGTTGTGCCAGAAGCCCCTCAAAGTGAGCCTCTGCAGCATATGAAATACGCACCCATCCCAGGAAAGCTTTCTGCAGCGCGGTCTGCATATTCAGGACCTACTTACAAACTGTTAATAATTTTGCTGGTGTTTCATTTGACAATAAAGGCAAACTTCTGATCTAGTCACAGGGCTTTTTTTCAGACATTGTCCTGACTCCTCAAGCATGAGACGTTAAATGTACCTTGTATCTATATAATTAGCTTTTCATGAAGGTGTGAAATTTACTCAAGAGCTGAGGACCTGAGCCAGGTTCTAGAAACCAGTTTGCTGCCTGATGAACTCCAAAAGAGAGATTAAAAGCTTTGGGGTTTAATGGCTACTGCCTTACTGTCTTTAGTAGTTCTGGATGAAATTATACTGCACTAAGTCTTGTGCAGCCTTTTATTGCCAGGAGAAACATCGCACAAGGTGACAGAGAACAAAGAGATGGTCTTGTGATTAAAAGTTTATGTTGCTCTTGTTGACAACATTGCACTTAAATGTCAGTAGCTACGTAAACAGCATTTTATCTCATATGGGACTTTTAAGATAGCTGGTTTCATCTTGGCTTCCAGGATGTCTTGTCAGAAGGGCATGTAGCCACATAGGCTGTGGTCTTGTCCAAAATTACCCAACATTTGGATCTTTGTGTTTCAGAGTATTAACCAGATTACAGGTCATAATCTGTAAAAGCTCCCCTGCCACTGCTCTGCTTGACTCCATTCCAGATGAAATCTCTTCAAATAAATCCTGGATCACAACGATACTGCTTTGTGTGTCTACAGCCAAAAAAGCAGAGAGCAGAAAGGAGAGGAGAGGAGAGGAGGGAGGGAAAAAAATGTGTGTTTATAAAGAGACGTTTCCTTCAAGGGTAAAGACCTAAATTAATGAAGTTTTTCATTTATCATCTCTGGAATTTTAAAGTATCTGTTCTTGTAAGAGAGGCCAATTACAATATTTAGGGTAAAGTAATTCATCTAGTGATCTCTCTTCCATTTGAAACTTCTTAATTTCTTATGCCCTTTCTGTGGATTCACAATGTGAACATACCTAGGCATGCATCTGTTAGTTACAGCAATTTAGAGCAATTACTTAATTAACTATGACATATGGTTTTGTTTTACATTGGGGGTATTAGACCTGTTTTCTCTTAAGAGGAGAAAAGAAAGGCTAGATGCAGACAATACACATAAAAGGAATTAATTTAATTTGTTGCATCACATTAGGCCATTTACTGTTTACCATTCAAGACAGCTAAGGATCCAACTACCTGTTTCTAAATCCTTCATGAAATGAATTCTTGCTCAAATGCTTCCATTTATGGCAAAGACAATACTGAGTGTACATGACAAGGAAGACTACACTTGCACTCAGGGACATAATTAAAGGAAAATGTATTTATATTGTTTTCTATAGTATGGCTTGCCACACTACATGACCACTCCATACGGACTCATCCCTATGCGAAGGTGAAGTTTAATATTACTAGTTCCACTACAAAAAAAAAAAAAAAAAAAAAAAAAAAANAAAAAAAAAAAAAAAAAAAAAGTGGAAAGACGTGGAGTAACCAGTTTCTCCAGGATTACCCAGGAATTCTGTGGAACAAAGGTGATCTGAGAACTCTTCATCTCTAAGCACCAGCCCACTGCATCTAAAATCTGGCCACTGCCATTCAAAGAAATGGAAGAAAAAAGAAAGCAGTTGGCAGCTTTATCTGCACTCATATATGTAAAAGGAAGGGTGTAATGCTAAATCCGCTGCAATGTTCATAAATATGCAAATAATACAGGTGTTGGCCTCACGCTCAGAAATGATGTTTCAATCCCACTGATTTTCCTTCAGTGGCCTTTAAATGCTGAAGTGATTTTGTGAAACAAGACTTAACAGCCTAAGTCCTCAGTAACCTTCAAAAAAACTGCTCTGTAGCAAGAAAAACAAGGGCTGATTTGAAAAGAAATAAACTTTGTTACTCATTAAAGGAGAAATAATGGCTTTGCTTAGATGTCATGTTCACATGAACAAAAGTCCAGAATTTGTGATCTAATCCAGCAATGTCTCCACTATGACTGAGTTCATTTTTGGCATCTTCCACCATTTTACATAATTAAATATGACACCAAGAAGAACCCACAGTTCCCGTAGTATGCTAAGTATTTTATAGCGTATATTACCAGGGTCACAAACACCAGACCTAGGTCTGGTTTCTTTGCTACATCCAGGGTATTAGAGATCTTAGAAATTTAAGCTTCCTTGGTTTGTTTGTTTGGGGTTTTTTTCCCATTGTTACTATTTCTTTCAGGGATAAAATCTGCTCTATGGGAGCCATCATGCAGGACAAGGAACGGCTGCTTTCAAACTGGAACTGAACTCTAGGTTTCCAGATTTACCAAATATTTTACAAATTATTTTCATGGTCTAATGACAGCAGTATCTAGAAGTTTATTATGGAAACCACTGGTTCTAGATACTGATTAGAACATATTTATGCTGCAGTAAACCCTGACTGTCCTATATGTAGAATGGGGACCTTAAACACCTTCCAGTAAACAAGTCCTTAGAGTTAGAATAACCAGCTTCGGTAAGGCAGCAGAGCTTTGAGAAATATATTGACTGCTGGGAGCATATACCAGGAAAAGTGTTACTCTATGTGATGTCTCTCATACTGTTTCCCCAGATCCATTTTTCGCTACCCAACTGAATGGGTTTGTATACTGTCCCGGGATGGCAAGTCTTACTCATTAATGATAAAGCGGGTAGTAGTAGTAGTGGTAGTAGTGGTAGTAGTAGTAATACCCCATATTTCTTACTGTAGAGGACAAAAATGCATATTGATGCTTCATAAACTAAAATGAGTTTCTGCACTATCTTGTTGACTGTTTTTCAGACTTAGTGTTCTAAGAAAAGCCTTGTGTGTGCTATGCCATTACTGAGACTGCTAATGGGCTAATATTTTTTCTGTCGTCTTGTAATGAACACTGCAGAAGTCAAAATATCAAACACCCATCAGTCTGAGGGTCTCCCAAGAAAGTAATTGCAGTACACGTAAAGGCGGGTACCTAAAGTGTCATTGCTATTCTAACATGAGTTTCCTTTGAATGCATCTAGCCAAAGGAAAAAAAGAAAGAACAAGGTATTTGTCCGAGGTGGAAATCAGAATGACAGTACTCATTGTTGCTAATAAACAATTACCCGAGGAAGCTCAAAAGAAAAACCACAACAGTTAGATAAGCTGAAAGCCAGAGACTTGTGAAGAAGATTCCAGTTCTCTGGGCTGGCAGGGGCCATGAAGGGCCACCCTCAAGGGTTCAGCTGCTTACCTTGTTAAACACTGCCTGGTTTCACCTGACTTGATCTATAAGGCTGTAAAGTAGTCACACTTCAAGTGCCTTTCATGTGCACTTCAAATCCTTTTTCTTTTGAGATGTTCTTCACTAACAGGATTTCCCACTTTGAGAGGGAGGACTCTTTCAAAAGATGACAGAAGCTCTCAAAAACACAGCAAAAATGAAAAAAATAAAAAAAGGTAAAAACAAAACAATGGTTTGGCACAGCCCTAAAAGGTAATGTTAAGTAGGAAGAGTTTTATTTTCACCTTTATCAAACAGTTTTACTACTTAATATGATTTTTCCTTTTAGTATTGCAGAAATGTAATTTTTTCCTGTAATATATACTTACACAACAAATTACGCGACAGACTAAATGTGTTTGAAAGTGTCCTTGCATCCTTATCATTTGCATATTGAACTGCCCATGTGGGTTGTACACATATCATATGGCATGTTGCCAGGGCATTCAGCTCCAACACAAAATGTTTTCTAGTTCAAAGCTTGTATCATTGTTTACCTCATTCTTATATTTTACCCTCACCTCTGTTATATCGCTAGAAGATGTTTCCTTTGCATCAACAAAATCCTTATTAACTTGCTCACTTTTAAAATGTGCAAGCCATAAATAAAGGAAAAAAAAAAAGAAAAAAGAAGACCGATCTGATACATAAAGATAAAAGATGCCAGCTTTGTGCAGCTGCTATATTCAGCTATTTTTAAACAGTCAATGTATAAGGATCCAGAAAGTCCAATTAACCCATCCATAGAGACATTATTGCTCTGTTAGCAACTTTGTCTCCCACCCTAGAGCACATCTGCGGACCCTGTTGGCAGGAGGATTCCGCACGGGCCTGGGGCTTCAACGAGAAGGCTCCATTTGCAAGACCAGAGCCTTTGTGCTGGCAACCACTGACAGAATAAATATACATATGTATTTTAAAATATAGGTCAAGTTACCTGAGTATGCTCTACTTGCATATAGTATCAGTGGTCATCTTTCTTTTGTATGTTTCCTGGTATTAAATTATTCCCTTTCTTAGCAAAGCTTTTTAAAAATAAATAAATATATAAATAAAACATGATAGAGCTGCTTTTCCCCTCTCAACAGTCAGGTTTCCTCTCTTGAGCGGTAATTGGGGAGGGGGTGTACAAATCTTGCTTTGAATTTCTTGATTGCATTTTCATGCTTGTTGCAGAGGTTTTTCTTTTCTTTATATATGCACGGTAACAACAGAGATTGGGAATAAATTCTACTTGGAAAATACTTTTTAGATGCCCTGAAAGTGTGTATAAATAAGGCTTATGATTGAGTGGAATGTAAGAGCAGACGACAAATATCTCTGTGGGATCTAGAAATTCTCTGGGTTTTCTGATCCTTCTTTTTTATGCAGCAATATGTGCAGGACTTCATTGTGTGTCATAACCTATGGCATCTATGATGATTTACAAAGGTTAAGGATTGCATCTGCATACTCTCTGTTCTCGTGTTGCACACCTTTTTCCTTTTTTATACTTTTGCTCATTATTTTCAGGAAGCACCTACCTCACAGGCATTTGTACTAACAACAGACTGATGGACCCATATGGTCGGAAAGATCGCATCAGGACACTTGTTTCTTACTCTGTATACTGTATCTCACTTGAAATGGTGACGCAGTACAAATACAAATCAATAAACCACGGTACACAACAGCTTGTGTTATGGTCTAAAACTGTGGTGATTTTAGGCTCGCAGTCAAAGGATGAGTGCTGTCACTGGGTAAAGCATGTTATGATCAGACTTCACTATTCAACCCCATCCAGATTCTGTCTTGAACTAGAAAAAAATCCAAGCTATCCTATTAATTTGGGATAAATTACTTGCATCACAGAATGTGAGCCTTTTTGGTTTGTAAAAGAATAAATAAAGGTTTAACGTGAGGAAATGGTGGAAAGAAATAATTTTCCATTGGGTGAAAGTCTACATTTCAGGAAGATGGTCTTCAACCACTGTGTTTGTATTGCGTTTGAAATTTTGCTTGCATTTAACTCAGTGTAAACGTCATATGTGTTTATCCAAAAGGAAAAGAGATTCTCCTAGAGCTACTCCAAACACCAGGAAATAGTACAGAGTGTGTGTTGTAATAACCTTGCCCTTTTTACTTTTCAGCAAAGTGGAATTCGTTGGAAAATGTTCTGTGAAGCACATGTTCAATTATTTTGGTTTATGTGTATTTTTAATGAATATGTCAAGTTATGCATGGGCTCAAGTTATCATGCTGAATCAGAGCCTATAAATATGTTGGAAACAGAAGGTTCCCTGAAATTCTGGAACTGACAATTTAAATTACACAGGAAAGGGAAAGGAAAATTGCTGACAAATAGGTCAAAACAACTGCAACAGAGGCTCTTCAGTAAGAGCAGGAAAAGGGAAACTCGATGAGGAAGAGTGTATCTGAAAACTGTAAAGTGCCTGCATGGAAAGCACTTGGCAGAAGAAAAATAAGTTGGTGGCAACAGAGAGGTGCAGGAATTAATGGGCCAAAGCTATGCATATCATGGGAGAGACCTAAAGAAGCAGCACTTCTTTAGGAAGTGCAGGTCTGTGAAACTGCACTTCCTCCCTCCCTCCTGTCCTCCCCTTTCCTTCCTCCCCTCTTCCTCATCGGCTGTTTATGAATATGTCTCTGAAAAGAAATCCTGGTCCAGCTAAGTGAAATGGAGCTATGGCACTGATTTCAACAGAAGCTTCCCAACTCCACCCCGCCACTTGTCTGGCCAGGAGGAAGATGAGTTGACCGTGACCAGACACTTAGGGCACAACTCAGTGCCCAAATGTAGATGGCTAGTGTCACTTTTGCTACCCAAGGATACCCCACCTGGGATGTTGTTGTCACTTCAGGAGCGCATCGGTCTCCTGTAGGACCTGCCAGCTCCATGTTGCTGGCTTAGGTACCCCAGGATGACTCAGGAGCCTACAAGCCCATGATAAGGCATCCAAATCGTACCCTAAATTCACGCATCATGTATTTATCCAGAATATTGGAGGTTTTGACAACCATAGTTTCAATGAATGGTCAAAAGCTGTATGTAGTGAATAATCATGCATTTGTGCTAAAAGGTCACCAGTAGGAAAATGTACAGCTAAAATGTTAATTTTTTTGCCATGTCTACATAGTAAAATTTAGCAGATCTACATACACTGGTCTATTCAGTATAATTTAATGCTGCTTCAGTGAATATTATACATGCTCTTTATGTTCGATATCTCCAATTTCAACTTAAAGAAAGAATTTCACAAGCAGAGAATGTCTCTCTTTACTAATCATAAGAAGATATTTAGAGCTGAGGACAATCACAAAAATTTTCAAGTTACCAGATTGTTTGGGTCAGTGTCAAATGTTAAACCAGGTTGTACAGACAGAGAGCTGTAATCCACACACTAGTGCACTATTAAATTTTTGGAAAGTAATGAACTGGCACTGGAAGTGAAAAGGAAAAAAAGCAGTAATGTGGAATGGCCCCTTATTCAGGAAACTTTGAAAATGTGCAGCCATAATAGCTGTGGTGAAGTTCCTTTAAATGAGACCTTGGTATGCTGTGGAATAAAGTCAAAATAGGAGATTGTGGCATTCCAAGTCATACTGAATAAACGCATACATTGGGCCAAATTGTGGTCTTATTCACAAGGGAACATTTTTTTCCCCTTTTCAATAAAAAAAAAAAAAAAGGAGCTGAGAACACTTTAAGATACAGGGCACAAATGTGTAATTATTCTTGGCTAACATGGTAGCTGTTGATCATTTAATGAAACCATAATTACCATATAATGGCAGGGTATTTATATGACAGATTACTACATTATTACAGGGTAAGTGCGTGATTATTTCTGTCCTCAAAATCAGAATAAAAAACACATGGAAGTGGAAAAATAAGTTGAAAAAAGAGGGGGAAAAATCTGAATTTCCCAGTGCTACTCCCATATTGTTACTCCATCCCCACCTCAATCACACAGTGATGGCAATGGCCACCGGCATTTATGATGAAGCCAAATCTCCACAGGAAACCCATGCCACAGTACAACAGATCATAAGGCTCTTTGCCAAATGGCTACAGCTCTGGGCTTCATTGTGCTTATAGTTCAACTGATTCAAAAGCAATTTGGTCACTGGTCTCTTGCCCTCAGAAGACACTATACTCCTGCTTGCTTAGACAGATAGTATGTACGATGGATGTAAGAAATTGCACTGAGAGCTATTTAACTCACACTTCTATGCTTTTAGGGGAGAACAGTGAACTAGTGTAGATTTCAGAGTAATACCAGTTCTGTGCTAGCCGGAGAAGTTGGATTATGCAGGACTACCTATGGGCTGAGCACTGTTTGATAGAGTTTTTTTTCAGTGAACACTGCTGGTGTTTACCACCAAGTGTATTTTTGACCATTTGATAAAGATTGATTTAAATTGTGAGAAAATGCTTAAATGATTTCTTGTATGGGGAAAAATGTATTAGCAAGTTGTGAATTTATGAAGCCACAGAGAGTTTTGTACGGTGAATACAGTCCATCTCAAGCTTTATCATGGCAACTCTCCATATGGGAGACAAAATCAAACTGTAAACCCAGATGACTCACTGATTACCTAAGTCCTACATGGGTGTTAAAAGAGCTGTGCAATCATCTGCTCCACCTGAAATGTGCTTCTGCACCTGCATGCTGCTCCTTCAGCTGTGTGGGAGAAGAAGGCAACCAGCACTCCCCGTTTCCAAAAGGCATTCGTGGAGCCAGCATCCTAAGTTACAAGTTATTGTAAGTACAAGAGTTTGGCCCTGCATTATAACTTCTGAATTTGGATAGATTCTTAACTTGGTTTTCCTAGATTTTTGTCCAAGAGGCAGCATTGTTGTAGCTATTTTCAGTCTTGAGTTATTTCTCTCCCTTTTTCTTCTTGAGTGTCTTTGCAGGGAGGGAAAATAGACTCAGGTAAAAGCCACATGCTGTTATGTTTGCTCAGGATTTATCTTATATGTCTAAAAGAAATACCGGTTACAAGGGAAAGGAATTGGGAGGCACTAAGGAATCAGTCTGTGTATACTTACTTAGAAGGCAGCTATAATTGCAGTACCTTTGTAAATAGCTCCCTTAATAAACTGCTTATTACTCTGAATGGTCAATGATTGCTCATAATTCACTGCTGCTAGGTTATTTCTCTCTGCAGAGAAAAAAAAATAATCTCTGGTCCTTTAAAAGGGTAGTGCACCCACCATGCCAGTGGGAATTCAGTTAGGTTAGAGTCTAACCCTGCTCTCCTGTAAGTGGAATGGAGCCCCAGCACACTCCCACAGGCAGCAGTGGTCGTTCACTCATGAAAAGTAGTAGGTAGGGACCTGACTATGGATGTTGCCTGATAGAGTAACTAGTTCTTTAAACTATTTCATTGATATACTTTATTCAGTGTGTTGCCTTTTGTGAACTTCCCATCCTTTCCCACCCCCCCATGTTTACTCTAAATGAAAATTAGTGAACGAAAGAAGTTTTGTGAACTGAACCTTCTGCTTCTTATATCTCTTCATCACAGGCTGCTTCTGCCTCCACTATATTTTTAGAATTATAAATTATTATAATATATTGTCCAAATACCATTAAAGTAGCTCCTATAGATAAAATGGAAACCAAAGCAAATATTATGAAGCTCTAAATTCAGGAGATTGGAGTGTTAAGACTTTTGCCTATTTGGTGTTCTTCACAAAGTTTATTCTTATGAAGTTAAATGTAGCTAGACCCTGAGTTATTTTAGTGTTTTGCAGATTAAGCATATTTGCAAAATTTTCTCTTAGAAGGTGCTGGTTCCAGTGGAAATCAACAAAAATTAAGACATTCAGCACCAGACTAGGAATAATCCTATTCTTCTTCTGGGGATAGTGATGTTTTGACTATTAGTGTTTCTGTTAGGAAAGTAATTAAAAGAGTTTTATCAAATCGATTTTTTTAAAAAAAGTCTCGATCACTCAATAAGATATCAGGAAACATTTGCCCTTTCACCTTCCCATCCTCCTCAAAATACTAATTTAAAAAAAAAAAACTGCAATAATTAAATGCTGTGTTACTCTGCAAATCCTTTACAGCTATTATAATGTTGTTATCAAGGACCCAGTCCTTCTGGCACAGTAAAATTTCATTTACTTCAACCTAACATGGTAGGACTTCAAGCAAGTCTCACAAGGAAGGGCTTTATTTTAAAGTTAAAAACAATTTGTAATTACTTCTTAGAAATGTGTTCTATTTCTCAGCTATTGTTATCTGTACTTCTTCTCTTTCATCCACTTTTAAGCAAAGGTCATATATTAGTAAATTTATTTTCTGATTCTCCTGGCAAAAAATCAGAGACTCAGGAAATTTTCTCCCAAGCTAAAATAAGTCAACTTTCAAGATTTCAAATTCTGGCAAACCAACTTCTCCAAGGTCTCGTAAAAATTCTGGGCTGTTATCTCCATATGTCTGATAGACTTTTTTTGTGATCGTAATTAAAACCGTCTGTCCTTTCTCTGTGACTTCAGGAGAATGGCAATGAGTCACAAGAGCTCTGAAAAAGCTAGAAGGATAGAGGCTGAGGTTAGCAGCTCAGAATCACTTAATCTGCTATATTTCATCCACAGAAATGTAGATCCAAAGCACTGCCATCTGCCTCTTAATTCAGGCGACTCCAGAACAAGTCACCACGGCAGAAGGCTGCATCACAGTTAGCACCAGGAAACAGAGGTAGTCCTGGGCTTGGATTGAACCATAAAAAGATGTAAAATAAACCAATTAACTTGATATGGAACATCATTATCCTTGTAACACTAATTTTTACTCTTCTTGTATTATCTATTAGAACTTACCAGTAATATGTTTTCAACAATATCTGGCTACAACATGTTTTTTTGAAATACAAAAGTATGTGAAAAGTGAAATGATGAATACATGAGACACAAAGATGACACCGAAACCATTATTGGAGTGTTATTAAAGAGAGAAATACTTAACCTTCAAAAAATAATTTAGAAAATTAGTTCACTGTGATGTTTTATTCTGTAGTATTTGTGACTGCTCTTTATTTCTCACACCTTGATACTCATCCTCCAAATTTAATTATTTCCTCTCTTTTTTTGAGTAACCTTCAGTTCTGAGGCTCTTTTGCCACTTGGAGGAAGCTTGCTCCCCAGGTGGGTCACTTGCCCAGCTCCTAGAGCCCCGGGCTCCTCCCCTTTTAAAATGAGAATGACTTTCAGCAACAAATAGATCTGATGTTAGAACTGGAGATGCTGGAAGATATAATGTTAACGAAAGCCTTAATAAGCTAATTGTGTTCCTGAGGATCTTCTGTGTTGGTAATCTGTTGCTGAGGGAAGCAAAAATTAATGTTTGACGTGTTCCTTGGAAGTTCAGTTCCTCCCTGATGAGTCAATTAGTTATGTAAAATTAAGCAAATGTTCATAAGCCCTGGGCCCATCAGTCTCAGACTGAATATCGTCACCAGCTCTGGCACCCAAATTTGGGGGAAAAAGTTGAATGTCATGTAAGAACGACAGCAGACATCTGAAGCATCAATATGCTGGCTGCCTTCTGAGACTTGATGACCTCAGCACTCACCGGAGTTCAGAAAACCAAGTATCTCTGAAGATGTGGATCTTAAGCAGTGTCACTTTTTATTTTCAAAAAGAGTTGGGTACTTAAAACTATTTGAGGACCTGAGCATAAGCTCTGCACAGGGTCAGGCTTTTTAAGTAGAATAAGGTTCGCTGATCAGAGACTGGATTTCTGTCAAACAGTGTGCAGTGCTGCCCTAATAAAGCAAAACATATATCTACCATGAAACAAATACTCTAAAAGGAACAAATGCATTCCCAGTACAATTCTCCTGAAATCAGCACAAGAGATGAAATTAGAAGCAACCTTCTTAGGGAAAATCTTTTATTTTTAATAAAAAGTATTTCTTCGGCATCTAGTAATTTTGAAAGGTTCTCTTTTATCAAATTTATTTTGACTTCATGAAAACATGTACAACCATTAATTTAAGCAGGCTTATCAGTTCAATTTCCTACTAAATGTTCTTTTTGTTAGTTGTCTTTATTTTCTTTTTAGTTTTCTGCTTTATCATTCAGAAGGTTTGTGCTGTATTCCTGTACATATTTGGTTTGGTGCCCAGAAATGTATTATTTTAACAGGGCTAGTTCATTAAAAGTTATTACTTTACAGGGGTTCTACCATGCATACATAATTATATATATGCCCTTCCACAATGCACACTGTGGTAAAGTTACCATAAAAAAATTTTGCTTTTTTAGGGTTTATCATATCTGCCATTTCAAGTAACATTGATTTGACTAATCCCAGCACCTAACTTTCTTACTTCAATTATTTTTTTAAAAGGTATTAAACTGTCAAAACGTAGTTTTCATTCTTTCTTCAATAATATTAGTCCTCCAGAAACTATTGGGGCTGTGAATTGTTCTCCATTTGTGCTGTCCAAGGAAGAAAGCAAGCGTAACTGGTAACACGCAGAATTGGTCTTAGCCAAAACCAGTAAGCCAGTCTTCCGCGACCTGCACAAGGATCGACTGTGATGCTCTCTCAAAATCATTTCTGTTTACTATGTTTTTCAGTAACTCCATCTCACTCTATGAAGAGAGCTTTTTGAGAATATCTCCAGATACACAATGTAGTTGTTTTTTGTGGGTTTTTTTTTTTAAGACTTTGAGAAAGATTTGAATGACAAATTTTGTGATGACAAGAATCTAGGTGAATTGTAAGGCAAGCAAGTAAAAAGAATGACATTTCCTTGCAACTCTATGTCTCTATGAAGCTGCATCGTGAGGCCATGTAAGGGCAGAAAAAAATTCTGCACAACCTTTGCTGAGAGTCGGCATTAAAAGCCCGAGTATCGGTGTGAGCAGTGTAACAGAGCATTGTACTAGTGTAGTTGGTCAGGAGCCAACACTCCTGAGCTGACCTGAAAAGCACGTTATATGCTGGTGCGACTCTACAGTTACATAAATGTCTTCTGTACCGAGATATACCCGACTTGCTTCCTGCAGCTAAAGCAGAATGAACAAAATTATCAATTACTCTTGAAGGAGACAGGACACTTTTGTTTTGCTGCTGCTTTCTCATCATTGCCCACCTGGAGTTTCGGAAGATAGGTTTGAGACTACTTCAGCTAATCCACATCATCTGACTTAGACTTTTTAGGTCCTATGTTGACTGGGTTGCACGTACTTTATCTTTTGCTACTGTATATACACCATCTAAGTTGCCTGACGTCCTTTGTCTCAGTGCTGATGGGACTTCAAGTAATACTTTCACTCTGGGGGTTCCACAATTACAGAATTATTCTGAGCTGCAAAGACACTCATGAAGATGAAGAATTAAGCATTCGATGAAACTTGAAATTGTTGTACTTATACTTTAAAATTAAAAATGTTTACAGTATTATTTTTAATCAATGAGAAATAGATCTAGAGGACAGAGAACACTTTAGAGCTGTGGAGGAAATAAAAGCCAACCAAAACCCAAAATTGCATATCAATTATACAGTATGTAATCACTTTGAACTATTGATATACCTTCACATATCTAGTTCATGTTTGTGTATAGTATTTGTCCCTTGACTGTTTTTTTTTTTTTTGCTGTGATTATACAGCAGTAAGTTTGGGGAATGACAGCACCCATGAAATGGTAAAGCAAAGGATGTCTCTCACTCTGAAACCATATAAAATAGAGTAGGATCTAGTTGCCCATCTGCTGGGTTTATATGACTTCCTCTAAGCATTTGCAAAGTTAATAGTGATTAAATTTAACTTTAAAAAAATGTTGAAGATTCCTTTTCCTGATGATAAGTAGCTAAACTTATTCTCCATTAGTTAAATGCTACAAACCCTGTAAATATTTTGCATGTCCATTTCATTAAAGTGGGGGTATTCTTGTTCTCGCGGCAGACTTGTTTGTTGCATATTGGGAGAGAAAGGCAGTGAATGTCTTTTTGACCATTGCTACCCTTCTCAGGAGATATCAGACTTCTTCAGCCTGATTCTCATAGATGTCTAGCAAAAGCAAGCGCTTGAAGCACTGTTCAAAGGGTGTAGGATATGTGATATCTTGCCTAACGTTTCGCTCTTGAAACAAGCTGTAGTATTATGTGAGCTGTGCTGTTAAATGGTATTGTACAATTATCCTAAAAGCCTAACTGCAACGTCTGTTTACACTCACTCCACCAGCCTCTGTGATACTACTCTTTTTATTTTAATACATTGCGTGAAAGTGATGATACATAAATCTCATACTTAATACAGTCTTTTTTTTTCTTCACGAGACAAGGCTGTATTGAATGTAATTGCACTGTGTGGGGTTAACTTTCTGTAGCCTGTTCCCTTTGACTTCAGTGGCTTGCTATCAAAAATTAATCTCCACAACTTCAATGAGACTCACTTCTGATAATGTTGGCCCATTGACTTCAATGAAACACTATCAAAAATTGTTCTCAATTCACTTTAATGCTCATTTTTAATTGCGTCAGACCACTGATTCCACTATCATACTTCCAAGACCAAATATTCAAATGCTTCATAAAGACAAAAGCAAACCTCAATATAATTCAGTGGAAACTTGTTCTTGTGCTTGTAGTTTGTTGACTCCAGATAAGCAGTACTGATTACTTCATATGAAAAAGATGCATCTTGCAGGCTTCTTGCTAGTTCCCTTTTACAAACTTTTTTTGGGGGTGGGGTGAGAGGGAGGGTGAAAAACACAGAATGACATTTTCAAAAACAAATGCATCAACAGTGTTCCTCGTCCTTCGTGAAAGTCATACAAAAAGTCCAATATGATATACTTAAAATACGGACTTATGGGGGGTTTTTTTTGTGATGCTTTGGTTTTTGTGGGGTTGGGGTTTTCTGCTGTTGTTGTTGTTTTGGTTGTTTGGGTTTTTTGTATGGGGGTTTTTTGTTGGTTTTTTTGGTACTTTGTTTGTTTGTTTGTTTTTAGGAAATTACAGAATTCTTCCAAGAAATTAAACTGACTGTGGAGATAGTTGGGGGAAGAAAGGCATGCTTGCTTTTATTTGCTCCCTTGAAATAGACTACAACTCAATTATTACTCAAATTCGTGACTGAATAAGGTGTGTTTCTGTTCTAATCACTGTTATACTATAATGCTCTTACTCTTCTTGGTTTCTCAAAGGGAAAGCATAAACTGAACCTTTCTTTTTCTCCCCCCCCCCCTTTCCATCCAACCATTTCTCAGGTTTCCTATCTGTTCAGGATATACACATGCCCTCTGATATTTATGCATTTCAATTTGCCTTGTTTGAGCTCCTCAGAGTTTGTCATTCATTTAGATTTTTTGTTGTAACCACTGATTTAACTTGAAATCTATCCCTCTACAAGCAAGACAATTTTGCCATTTTCCTTCAGAAGCCAGACAATTTATAGATGAGCTCAGACCAAATAAATCAGGCAAGATAAATTTATAGGTCTAATATACCATATATATTAATATATATTTTTAATCACCATCATACTGTCACTCTGCAGAAATAATTAGCCATGAGCAGGACATGCACATGTGCTATCCCAGCAGATACCATTGCTGGTATCCAGGCTAGGACACTTCACAACAGCCAGTGTTTAGAGTCAGTCAGTGCATACTGTTTGTGTCCGTTCGTAATGAGCTGAGCCTTCTTCATTTCCCTGCACTAATTCACCTGAATGCCTGTGAAACTATAATTGTCTTTGGACTGAGCGATTTCTTCATGAGAGAACATTTACAGTAATTCTGAACAAAGAAATATAGATTCACACTCACATTAACTTCAGTACTTAGTGGTGGAAAAAGGCATTGACTCATCTTCTGCTCTGCCGCTCCTTTTCTCGCAGCACGAAGCCTCGGGAAACCCTCAGTTCTGCTTTCCAAGCAAGGACTGTGTCTCAGACAGTGGTCTCCATTTTTGGGTTGACTAGATTTCTGAATATTCATGTATGAAAACCAGTAGTTTGACACTCCCAGATACCAGTCTCCCCACAACTCTAAGTGAAGATAAAAGGAGAGTAAAATTCTAGTTTCTCTGTATGGGCTCTTTGGAAAGGTTGGTAGTAATTTTAGCTTCCTGCAACATCATGACTGAACCTAATAATAAATCACTAGGCATCTGCTTGCAAAACAGTGTTATTCTGTAGATTACGGAATAATGTGTGTGTGATAAAATGAACAATATAAAGATGCAGTCCATACTGGAAGAAATAGTGTTTGGTAACTATAAAGGTACACTCAAGTTAGCAGGTTTTGCATATATATGGTATGTTTCTTTTTTTCCCTAAATCCTTGTTTTCCCTGAAAACCATATGAAGGGATATTCTTTCAGTTTGTAAATATCTTCTTACCTAACAGTGAAGACAGAAGATTTAAAACTCTGTAAGTTCAGTAATTTACATCCAGCTGCGTGTTCTACTAACCAAACAGCACCATATGCAAGTATGTACAAAGTCTATTACAGATACGAGGACTTATAAGTAAAAGGAAGACAGAATGATTTGCAATGTCAGGCATCATCTGTTATAACAATAGGTTCAAAGAGCTTACAGTCTCTCAAAAGTCAAATTGTTTTGCATTATTCCCACTCGTGGACTCTTCTTCACCTAAAAAGCAAATGCAAAAGAGTAATGTTAGTGGAAGTAGCGAGGACCCATAAGAAGAATATTCTGAATGCTAAGAATACTGTTGCTATTTAAACTGAATATTTCTTCTTCCTGTTTTCAGATATACAAACTTAGGTATTATTAACGTATACTATAAAAAGTGTAGGACATACAATGAGTTCAAGGAAAATCTTAACCTTGGTTTTTTCTACTTCAGGTGTTTGTTATATCAGCTTTAGTCATTTTATTAATTCAAGATTTTTTGCGTATAAGATCTTCTTTATCATGCAGAACTTCAACCCTTGTACTTCTTCATAAGCTGACAACAGTTGAGTAAAACTGATTAGAATCAAAAGTTCAGCTTCAGAAAGAGTAATAGATTATAGTATATTCTAGATAAATCTAGTCACTGGTACTCGGTTAGCATATAGTGAAGGACTAGATACACAGAAAATCTGTTGTTGAATTGATGGCATAGAAAATACCAGCTGTTAACGACATTCTTCAAGACAAAATTATAGCTTTTTAATGAATTCAGTGATTGCATTTTGAATACTGTAAGAATTACTGTTACATGGTCTGGATAGCCCCCAAAAGATTCAAAATTACTCATACCTGTATTATAGTTTTTATCTGCACACGGTTTAATTATTTTAGGAAGAAATACTGATTTATTCCAGTTAAAGGAAGTCATTTTTCCTCCTGTTTTTCTTTTTTTCTAATGATGAAACTTTCCATGATGCTGCACACTTTCAAACAAAAACATTTTTCCAGAAAAATGTTGCAGAAATTGAGAAGCTGAGGAGACAAATAATGATTACAAGTTGCAACTAAAAATAAACTCTGTCATTGTGCAGATGTTGCTGTTGTCATAACATCTACTTGTATGAACTCTCTGATATTTCTTCTTGTTCCAGACTGAAAAGGCCAAATCTATATTAAATGAAATACGCTTGAAAATCTGTAGGAGGTTTTCTCCAGAATAAAGGACCAATGTCAAAAGAAAAGAGAGCTTGGCTGGAGGAGTTCCCTCGCTTTTTCTTCTGTATTATGTATGGGGGATGGAAAAAGGTGACATCCTTAGCAAGTAGAAACTTTCATCAACCTGCCCTATCAAGGGACTAGTAAGAGTCAACTTTTTTTGTGTAGTGCATACAAATAAAGCAAATGCGGGCATTACTAGTTGTAAAGTTAATACAGACAAACTAGTATCCATCTTGGGACAAAAATAAGAAAGGTATGATTAAGTCTGTTTAAAGAATTTTCAACTAAGAGAAATTGTCATTTTCTTCCTATAGGCATCCATACCCACCCAGAAGTTACATAGTCCATAGCTCAATATATGTTGCATCACATGTGTAATCAAGAGAATAATGGCTAAATTCCATAATATTTTAAAAGCATATATTGATGACTAGGCAATCACATTGCTTACTTCCTTCAAAAAATCCAGAAGTTCTCCATCTAATACATTGCCAACACCTAAGAGAGTGAGTCTCAAAAGTCACAAAGGCATTTTATATGTTGTCTATTAACGTGGAAAGATAATGTGATCTATCAGCAGTGAAGAGAAAAGAATGTGAGGTAGCCTTTTCAGGTAATTTCCAGTGAATGAAGTAGTCAACTTTTTTGAGACAAAAACTACAGTTCAGACCACTTTCTGAGAATAAAAATACACTTTGAAGTGGTGAGAAGGCTTACAGCTGAAGAACAGGAAAGAAACTCACTCTAGAGTTCAGCACATTCTGAAGTTGGTGCAGTTTATGACCTGTCTGTGGGCTGCCCTATCTATGAAAATGAAAAGGTCTAGCAGTGGACTAAAAAGATCTCAGATTATTTTCTGGGTTTGTCAAAATTAAACTTCCCAAGGAAGGAATTCTGAAGAGCGAAAAGTAAAAGGCGCTTAGTTGGGTGTTGCATGTCTTGTTCATTAGTTCTTCTCAGTGGTTACTATAGTATGGATAGCAGTGACAGAAGTGCAGGGAATGTGGATGGAGGTCTAACTTTGACATGAATAAAGCTATCTCTTTAAGGTTTCTGATAGACCATGTGTAAATACTAGAAAGCTTTGTTTGTTTTTCAACCCAAGAGAAGTTTGAAATTGAAAGAGTAAGATTTGAGATGTGTTTAAACTTCAAAGGCCTCCTGTGAGTATGTTCAATACTTGAATTTCTTGATTAAGGAAAAAAAGGAAGGAATGAATTTGGACAATCAGCCTCTTAACAGGGAGAAATGAAACTGCAGAAGAACAAATAGTGGTAAATAAGAACAGCACTCTGTTAGAGACTCCTGTGCCTAGACATGGATACATTTTCAGCCAAGCTAGCTTGCATTCAAGTCTTTGACACATATATTTCCTTACAAGTTTTGATTATTTTTAGGAAAACATTAGGAACAATGATAAAAGTATTTACTTCTGACTCTTATGTATGCTTGAAGTTACAGAATTTGTTAGCAGGGTCCCAGATTTACATGGCTGCCCACCTGGGACCACACCATGCAGGAACGTGATGCACTATCTTCTCCAATGAGTGGAAAAATAATGCTGCAGTTATAAAACAAAATGAACTGTGGAGAAGCATGGCTTTGAGGACCTAGTATGGCTTTAAATGGCACTGGATACTTACAACCTCTGCTGCTGAGATGTCCCAGCTCCCACTTATCAGTACCAAAATCCGCTGTTGGTTTTGCTGATTGGGACTTCCAACTTAAGGTGGTAAGGGAGGAAACTCAGGTATGGGTAGAGTCATGAATTTTCATGTTTCCTGTTCACTGCTGCGTGACTCAGCAGAGCACTGATGATGGTAGCTACCAGGGGCCAAAGAAGAAGGTCCCCATGGGACTGTAATAGGCTTGTCTGAAAGAGCTCTGAGAGAAAGCTCGGTTTGGTGGTGGGTTTTTTTTTTGGTTGGTTTTTTTTTTTATTTTTAATTTGCTGTATGTATCATAAACTTGGACATGTTCATCAAAAAAGGAATTAAGAGAAACAGAGCATGTTTGGTTTCTGTTTCTTCTTTATTAGAATGGAATGACTATTTAGTGAGGGAAAGGATAAGACTCTTCCTCCAAGCAGAGTCAAAATCTTTAAGCTGCCTATTGATGCTAACTTTCCAGGACACACTAACAGCTGCTTCCGCAAATTATGTTGGTTTCGGAACTGTGACAGAGGTTGAAAATAAAGATAGATAAATAAATAAATAACAGGGAAAAGTCTTGACTAGCCCTATGTCCTTTATAAGTTTTGCTTATCTTACGGATGAGCAGGACCAAAGGGGCCAACTGGACCAAAAATCTCACTGTGGTGAGAGTACAGGATAATACACCGGTATCTCTTAGAAGCCCTGAAGATAAAAAAACATCTACATAATTTGTTTTTCCACTTTCCTGAATTAAGCTTCTTATCAGGCTGTGTGGTATGAATCAGGTTTTTGTGGAGGTGGAAGTAGCACAACTTAGTTGTGGTCTCCATGACCCCAATTTGATGCCAACGAAGTAGCAGATTACTCTACTTTGGAGGCATAACACTGACCTCGAAGACAAGGGAAATGGATACACAGGTGCTAAAACTGCCTGGAGGAACATCACAGATTACACACTTTGTGCAGAAACACGTAGAATCTGGAAAAACTAACTAGCTGGCTGCCCCTTGATCTTCTGACGGAGCTGCTAGAAAATTTGTGGGGGATCAACACTGCGGGAAACCTCTGGTGCTAAGAGATAACTCATTCACTAAAACTTGGGGCCAGAGCAAAGTATACAACACAAGAGAAATTGACTTTAATACTGATGTGCCAGCCTTGGAAAATTAGCTGTCCTTTGTCACTACGCACTAGGCCAGAGGCACTTTTTTGCTTTCACGTAGAGAGCGAATTAGGGTAGCTGATGATCGAGAAAACACTATACTCCTTCGTGAGACAGCTTTGGTGGTCAAAACAGAGCCTGGGTACATATCCTTGGGTGTGCGAGCAACCTATCAGTCTTCCTCTGCTGTGGCCACATCATCCTTGTAAGGCTCTCGGCTGCCAGTACCAATGAGTGAGATCCTAAGATTAGCCTCAAACCTCAGCTGCGTTTTCCCAGTGGCAGCGCAGTCTGCTAATCGCTGAGCCATTGGGATAGCCCTGTAGGGCATTCTTCTAATAGTTTTTCTAGTTCTTCCACTGATGTCCTTATACATCTTTTATGATTTCGATAGCGATGCTACTTTCCCCAGGCACTTTCCTTCTATCTTACTCTCTGCTTGCTTTTCTTTTGACTACAGGGGGGAGGGGACTACCTTAATCTTGCCCTTCATTCCCAGCGTAACCTTTCAGAAAAGACATTTCCCTCATCTGCTCTTCCAGCCCTGAGTACACGTCAAGGAATTGTGAAGATGGAAAAATATTTGAGTGCTTCCTATTTGAGTTTTGATGGTCTTTTTCCTGATTTCATGTTCTGTTTAGAGGGTTTTCTTCTAAACAGATGAACAGCCAGTTCTTTTTGATTTAAAATTAAACTCCAAATATTTTCTTTAAACTGCGCTCATCGCTTTTACAAAGGAATGAAAACAAAATGCAGCACGTGACATCATTTGGAGGAGAAAATTATGTTATCTTATATAGTTCTAGAAAGGAACTGTATTTTTTTAACTGCAGCTCTTCTCTAATGTGCACTGCTGATAAATAGTAAAAAGGAATTCTTTCCTAACTATATATTTCTCTCACATTATACATATATAAATTCCTTTGGGAATAACTTTAGCAATATAACTTGAGATCTGAGGTAGCTGATATATGTGAGGTATTAATACAAAAAATATTTTCACTGCATGTATGTTATAAAGCTCTTGGAATATTACAGGCAACAAAAGTGTAGGTCAGTTAAAGAGTTTCCTGATCCTTGCTCTGCCCAGCATTTTCTTCCTGCGGGTCCATCTTCTCTTATTTTCTTCTCCTCTGTTATTTTCATTTCCACTCACTATTATGCAGGGCACCTTTTGAGGAGCTTCTTTTGCTTTGCATCGACAATACGTATTGCTGGCAGCGACTGCAACAACAGTCAGTGGACACTTGTAGAGATGGTGAGTTGTAAAATAATAAATCTAATATTTAATACTTAGGCAGAAGATGTGGACTTTATCTACACTTAATGGGTGGGGAGGCTGATTACTCATTCATAGCTACGCCACTTGTGAATGATGAGGTCACCCCTATCTCAGGAAGATAAATGCCATATCCTGTTATGACATACTCCTTTTATATAAAATTAGTTCAATTTTCTCACTAGTGAGGAATCAGTACAACTGAAAAAAAAAAATCACTTCAAGATAAAGGCATTTTTCTACTGTAATTCATTATATATCCTATTTTCATTTTATTTCTGTTCTGTTTTGTTCTATCTTATCCTGTTCTACGTATAGTATTTTACTCTCTACCTAAATGATATCTGACTAAAGTGAAGCAAAAATTAGATGATACAATGAAGCTTTGTAGCATTCTCTCTCATACCTGTCACAGGCTCCTTCCAACAGCAGATAATGAAAATTCAAAGTCAAACCATTTAACTTTAAGTAAATGGAAATGAATTTCCAGAGAAGAGATATTTTTTCACCTGTGAAAGAAAGGAAAAGTAGTACACTGACAATGTGAATAAAGATATAATATATAATTGTGATCGAGAGGTAGATGTAAAGCATAAATATTAAATGTTACTGTATTACACACTGTCATGTGTTTTTAATTTTTATCTTTACTACGTTTTTGTCTAAGAGAGGAAAGTCTACAGTACATTGTTAGAAATAGCAGTACTCTATTAGAATATTTTTTAGCTTAATACTAAAGCAACTTGCAGAATATCTTACAACAGTATATGGTACTGAGACAAAAAAACTATGTCACTTAGACACCACAAGCTGCCAATAATTTGAAGAAAATGAGAAATAAACTAAATTTAAATTATTGGGCTTGCTTCTTGTCTCTTTTACACTAGCATACTGCACCGAATTAATTTAAATCCATCATGGCATGTTGTAGCACTGGTAAAATATGTGGTGAGTTGGGTCCACACTATTCAGTATAGCACAGAGTGTAAGTTTGGTGATGGATATTTTCATCGGTGTATAAAATAAGTCTCAGAAACCTTCCTGGATTTTAACATTGCAGTTAGTTTGGGAAGAAAAGATACAAACAATCAAAATGGACTTTTCTTCAGGTATAAGATAATGGGGTTTTATTTGGTATCTTTCAAGGGCTATGAGAAAGAAAATGCCTCTGTATTCCATAGACATTCACAAACCTACCTTTGAATCCTGCTCGTCTTACAGCATACGAAACTATTTGTCAGGAGTTCCACCGACTCAGGGGGACTACTTGTGCAAGCAAAATTATCGAGACTGACTTTTCAGTTACATTAACACTTAAATGAAGATATTAATCAATAGTCATAAAAGATCTCATTAAATATCAAGAGATCCTGGTTCTGCCTACGCGGATGAAAAGCGGTGGGTGACTTTCGGGACTAAGCTGAGGCGAGCTTGGCTAAAGGCAGGCTCTCTGTCCTGGCTGTCCCTTTGAAACATGAAATCTGCTTAGAGTTGCCACTGCAGAGCAGAGAGTGACAATCAATGGACGGGGACTTCGACGTGATTACATCTACTCTACTGCCTGGCCATACATTGACAGACAAAACTACTGTAATGGAGTGATCATTTGGAAAATGGCTACTGCCCACATTTAAATTCCTTTCAGTGTTATTCCATAGCCAATTAGAGTGGTAGCCCAGCCTATATTCATGCCAGTCTTGTACTATATTGTAAGAAAAAGGAAAGGAGCAGCTCAGAAGTCTTTAATTATTCCTCCAGCCATTTATTGACCTGCTCTCTAAAGGCCATATACGGGCCTTCATCTGCATGCAAAATTCCTATTGACATCACTGGGAGGGCCACAGGCAGATGGAGGGTACTTTGTAAACCTTACATTCTAAATATGTTGTAAGAGAAAGGCACAGAATTCGTAGTCCTTCAAAAAAAGTGAGCAGCTTTATCTAATACTGCTCTTTAAACATGGAGTTCGAATAACATTTTTCCTAGCAATAACATCCCCCCTCTTCGCGAGCTATCTAACCTACACGTTTCTGTAAAGTCTTCATATTTAACACTCAAACAATTGATGTCCCTATAGTATAAACAGGATAGATAATGAATATAAGTGGGATAGAAAATTAATCCTACTTGCGAGGAAAGAGAGTCATAATTCACTTAGGCTTCTCAGCTCTTACGTTATGAGGTCTTCAGCTAACTCATGGGATCCATTCCACATCCCACAGATGCTCATTATGAATTCTTTTTATGTGCAACATGTGGGGACTAACCAGTTTCATATCTCCTGGTATTAGCTGCGATCCAAAGCATTTTGTATTAAAACAGAATGCAAACACAGATGCTATTTAATACAAAGGATTTGAACGCAGGCTCTGTTTTAACATAAAGTTGGTGCGTCTTAATTTGGTTTGGAATGGGAATGGAAAGAAAAGTCAAGATAAGAGGATAGCGTTAGGTTAGGAGCCAAGCTACGACTCCAAGAGGAGCACAGTTGCATGGGAAGAGGGGACACCGGCCCAGGTGACAGGTTTGATTTATGGAAGCACAGGTTACAGCGCCTTTGGAGGCATCTGGGACATCTGTCCCCTCCGGAGATGCCGCCTTTCCCACACCAGGCGTATTCTGGAGCGCAACCTGTATCCCGTCCCGCGCAGCTCCCGCGCCCCGGCCCCGCTCGCCCCAGCGCCCAGCCCGGGGCAGGAGCCGGTGTTGGCGCGGCCGCCCGGCGCCCCCCTCTCCAGCCGGCCACTGGCCCGGCTGGCCACGGGTCCGGTTCTGCCCCGCACGCACCGCACTCCCAGCTCCCGCAACCAGCAGCTTGGAGCTACAGGTTTCGCAGCCGCCCCAGAAGGTGGGACCCCGCTGCGGGGTCGGGGAGCCCCTTTCCCCGGCGCCCCCCCCGACTCGGCACGCCGCTCTTCCCCGCTCCGGGGCGGGCTCCTCACCCCTCCGGCTGCGGGGCGGAGAGGACGCGCAGGGCAGCGCCGAGCGCCACGGCGAGGGGGGGGCTTCCGTGTCCGCGCCCCCTCCCGCAGCGAGGCGGGGGAGCCGCCGGAGGAGGGGGGGGGGGTGTCCCGCCGCCGCCGCCCGCCGCTCCCCGCCCAACTTTCCGCGCTTCCCTCCCGACGTCCGCCCCCGCGCAGTGCCGCGGTCGGGCTGGCGGAGCCCGGGGATGAGCGCTGCGCGGCGGCGGAGGAGGGCGGACACGGCAGAGGGGGTGGCTGCGCGCAGCCCCGGGGTGGCACAAAGGAGCCGCGTCGAGTCCCGCAGGGGCGGCGGGGGCCGAGCCGCCCTCCCCGCCGCGGCCGGTGCGCTGCGTGCCGCAGCCGGAGGGGACTCTTGCGAGGGGTTTTGGGGGTGGGTTTTTTGGTGGATTTTATTTTTTTTGTTGGCTTGGGTTTTTGTGGGGTTT
>VZSF01008714.1:0-45885 GCA_013398295.1 Chionis minor
AAAAAAAAACACATTAATTTTCAGATGGCATATTAAGCTGCAAGCCTTCTTTTGATCCCTCAGTTCTTAAAAAGAAGGTTATTTATATTACATTCCTGCATCCTTTGAGGTTTATGAGAAGGTGTAATCTCCATAATTGCATTGTGGGCATTACAGGCCATGTGAGGAAGCACAACTTTCTTATACGCTTGTTGCAGCAGAAGGGCTAAAGTCATAGTTAAATACTTCCAGTATCTCTAGTGGGCAAATGCTTTTTAAAACTCAGTTCTGATCTACTGACACTATTTTTTTTAATTTATACATTTTATGATTATGTAAGTGCATCTCCAGAGAGTGGCTTTAAAATGAATAATTATTTGGGCTTTTCACATACTTTTTTGATAGATTTCTTTTTTCTCAATTGTCTTTATAATATAATTTCCCTTAAGTAATTATGTAACTGAGCAGACTAACCTTCATTTAGTCTCTGCTGATCTTTCTCAAGCCAGAAACAGATAGACAGTGAAATTTGTTTGGCAGCAAAAGTCTCAGTTGAAGTCCTAATAAAGGATTCTAAAATCTGCAGTAAAACCTAGACTTTCAAAATCCTTTTGTGGGTCTTATTTCTTAGTAGTGAAGCTAGCAAACCGCTAGTGAGAGAATACATTTTAAAGGTGGCAATCCATGACACTTCTTTAAATTAGCACTTTTTAGACTGTAGAGGTCGAAATAAGGTTGAAGACTACGGGTTTCAAAGTTGGGGGGGGGGGGGGGGTNNNGGGGGGGGGGTGTTGTTTGTTGGCTTGTTTCAAGTTTGGTTTGTAAATAATGCATCCCTATTTTAAAAGATGCCAGATGAGATTATGAGAGCTACGTAATTCTGTTGGATAAATTGTAGAGAAATTTTGGTTATAACATCAGGTATACAGCTGCAACTGGCATAAATAAAAAAGTGTCTTCTAGTTAAGAGCTCCTACAATATTTCTTTCTTCTGTAGGTATCTTTATGATTCCCTGTGGCAAAAGTTTGAAGATTGCATATCAGCACTTAACATCAACAAAACATATTGTTTATTTAAATTGGATTTGTTCTTACTTTAGTAATGCCTTCGATTTGTACTGTTGGTTACAGACGCTCGCTTCTTTCCTGTTAAAAGGAAAAGAGACCGCTATGTCAATTCACATGAACTCCCTATGAGGCAGCCTAAATTTTTTAGGTGAATCTGAGGTCCTTATTGCACTGTTTGGGGTTTTTTTTGTTGTTGTTTTAAGGTGCGTGTGTATATGTATATTTACATTGGGGTGAGTATTTTTGCCAAAAGACATGATGAAGAGTCATCTCTTTCCTGTTTTAGACCCACAGCTTTAGAAAGAACATACTTCCTCCTTACCTTTGCAGCTGCAAGTGGGCAGGAGAGCTCCATGTTCTCCTTATGGCTCCATGATGGCCACAATTCTGCTGTTAGTGGGAAACATAAATGATCTTCCATGATGATGATATCGCTAATAAGCATACTGCAATCTATAGTGTGCCATAATATTTCTGCTTTCTGTAGGACAGTTTTCAGAGGGTTCAAGGCGACCTATATGCCCTCACCATTCCCCTGCTTCTAGGCCAGTTTGGTGTTACTTTTGAAGCCAGGCATCTTCATGGGGAACTTAAACCTGTGGTGAAAGCTACAGTATCAGGTAGTGCTGACAGTCCCCAAACCTTGTTCCATAACAGTTCCTCCCTTCAGCTGCTGTCCTTCTGGGACCTGTACTCATCTTGGTTTTCCGGCTCTGCTCCAGCCCATATTGGGAAGAGGAGTACAAAGGAGTGGGAGAAAAATGCCGGACCAGGCCCCTTCCTTATTCCTAGAGCAGGGAACGCGTGTAGATAGTATTGCTTTACCTGGTAGAGGGAGAAAGGATACAAGAGCGGAGTCACGTGAAGCCATAGGACTAGGTTGTGAGATTAGAATCAGCCTACTGGGGGTTTTTTGTTGTTTGGGGTTTTTTTTCCCCCTTTAATTTTGTGATTTACAAGTAATACATAACCAGCAGGAACTTGGCAGTGATATCACTTAATAAGTTCTGTGAACCTTTACCTGTTACTTGTGCAGGCACAAGGCTCTGGTAACAGTTTGATGATTGTGCTTTGCTTTCTGTTGTATTCCGTAGAACTTTCAGAGGAAATATAATCAAATCCCCATGAGTTTTCAGAGAAATATCATTTTGATGTTGAAGTGAAGAAATCTTCTCTGACCTAAATTTTCAGAAGCAACCTTGGAAGAAGCTTTGGGGAATTGCATTTTCTAATGCTTGAGCTGAGGTTATGCAAGGAGACCTTTTATGGAAAGTGAGTGCTAACAATTGGGGAATTGACAAATCTTAAGTCATCTAAACTGATTATCTGAATATTCATGCCTTAAAAATGTATGGAATATACTTCCTTCTTTCTAATTGTATAAAAATGCATTTTTTTCAGTATTGCAAAATCCACTCAATTATTAACTGGTTCGCAAAGATGTCTTAACATGAATCAAAGCGAGAATTTTGTTTCTGTTCTGATTGAATTACTCCTCATATCTTTCCCCTTCACTTTCTGATTCATTTTATGAAAGCTACATTAAATTTTATGGAAAACAAACATTGAGATGTGGATAAAAATGTAAATCCACAGAGGTCAGGAAAATAAAAAGTAAGGTCCTTGTCACTTTTTCTTTCCTGTAGAGATATGCAGTATTTTGCTATGAGGTTTGCAGTGCTAAACATACAGTGTAAGGGAGGTGCTGCTGGAAAAAATCTTTTTGTCTTTTGATTTTTGTGTGATTTTTGTGTTTTTTCAACAGAAGTTCTTCAAATTTTGTTTGTTTATTTTCCTGGTTACTGTAAATTGTTTTCATTAAAATACATTTGACCTTGGGAAGAAAATGTGAGTGAAGAGATACTTCATTTGGAAGAGGGATAGAGATGGATGTAAGGTTTCTGTATTATCTGATGGGATAAAATTTGCAGGCTTGAGCCCACACTGACTGAGTGGCTTCAGGTGGTGGTCCAGCAGATGCAAAGCAGCTTGCCTAATTGTGCGTGTTGTAGTCAGTTTTTCATGCTGATGTTTAGAATGTTAAAGAAACATGTGCCAAGAAAAACTGTGTCTCTTATACAGATAAAACAGTAAGGAATCGGACTTCTTTAAAGATGATCCAATGTCTTCGTAACATTCCTGCATTAATTTGGATATGCTGTATAAAGGGTATAAATCTGTGCTTAGAAAAATGTATATCAGTTTTGAAATGCAAATATCTGTCCTCTAAGTAGACAACCCATGTGTACCATCAAAGCAGATGGCAACCTTCATCAATGTAATGTAAAAAAAAAAAAAAAAATCACTTACAGAAAAGAGATGTAGCTGGAGAAGTAAGGTATTCTTAAGCTATTTACGTCTTCTTACCTGTTACTGAGAATAGGCTGGAGTTCAGAGAAACAATGGAAATATAAACCTTCAGAATTAAGACTTGCTGATTTAGGGAGATAGAAAAGTGTCCTTGGTCTCCAAAACCTTTAACTTTCAGTGGGTTTCATATTCAGTACCTTTAGAAGTGCTGCTGTACTATAACTGAAGTTAATTTGTTGTATATGAGAACTGACAATGTTTATAAGTGCATTGTAGAAGGAACTGTTTTACTCCTGAATTATAGGCAACTTCTGAAAACAAGATGTTGACTACTTTGGATGAAATTTAAGTCAACTTTGCTTTATTGAAATTTATAGCCAGAAGAATTGTGTATTTTAAGGGTTATCCTTTGATACTTAGCATTTCCGTGACCCTTCTTAAAAACTAGCTTAAGCACTTATGACAAGATTTCTAAATGTGTGGTGTGCCTAAAGGTGCAGTGAATGCCTGGCAGGATTTTGGGGTCACATGTAGCGGAATGTTATTGACCTGTGGGGTAGCTCCTGAAACTCAATGCAGAGAGAAGAGTCTGCGTAAGGATGCCACTACCTGACAGTTTAAACATACTGTGATCTTACACACTCTGAAAGTGATGGGAACTTGTGGCTTTTAAGCATCTATCTGTAACTTAGAAAATTTTAATCGTTGTCTCATATACTGAAAATTGTTTTGCACCTTTATGTTAATGGCAGATGATGGCAGAGATGAAAATCTGCATGGAGAGAGAAGTACAAATATTCTAGGAACTGAACTCTCCCCGCCAAGGAAAAGAGAAGGGATGTTACAGTAGATGGCATTATTGTGAATTTAGTTTAGTTTAATAAGCTTTTAAATCTGAAAGGCAAGGGAAGAATTCAGCTGCAAAATAGGTAGCCACAAAAGCAGCTGTTAGGATTTACCCGATAAGGTAATTTTTTGTTGTTGAATGCTGAATTCAATACAGTAGCTGAAGGATACACTTTGACTGCACAATGTTTTCTCATCACTTCTGTACACTCAGTACACTTTTTTTTTCACTCAGTACATTTGTGTGCAGAGCTTGAGAAGAATTTTCCTCTTCTTGAATCTTTTGATCCTTCCCCATGCAGAATTCATAGAATCATAGAATCACAGAATATTTTGGGTTGGAAGGGGCCTTTAAAGGTCATCTAGTCCAACCCCCCTGCTATAAGCAGGGACATCTTCAACTAGATCAGGTGGGTCAGGGCCACGTCCAACCTGACCTCGAATGTTTGCAAGAATGGGGCATCTACCACCTCTTCAGGCAACCTGTTCCAGTATTTCACCACCCTCATTGCAAAAAATTTCTTCCTTATATCTAGTCAAAATCTTCCCTCTATTAGTTTATAACCATTACCCCTTGTCTTATCACTACAGGCCTTATTAAGAAGTCTGTCCCTATTTTTCTTACATGCTTTCAAAGACAAGATTCCTCTCTGCAGAGGGGGAAAGGGGTTGTTTTTATTAATTTATTGAACACATCAACCTCACTGATCTTATAGGATTTAGTAGCCTTCTACATTAGTAGCTCATTTTTTAGGGTCACTGAAGTTATTATTATTGTTCCTTAAGTTGCCATGAGAAAGTTTCTTGTTACTCTTGTGCGTACTCTTGAGTATCCATGCAGCTCCAGCCACACTGGTGCAGAGAAGGCGAAGAATAATTTGGGGGATTAAAGACAGCAACATCAATTTAAGTAGCATACGCTCTTTTAGTTCTTCCATGCTATTGTGTGTAAACAGCTCTTCATAGTTTGAAAGCCTCTCTTTTGGCTGAGGAGTACCAAGAGCTATAAGCTCTTACTGGAAAAGACATAGAGTGGAAACTAGTGCATCTAGTAGGAGATTCTGATGGCCTGACTGAATCTTTGTGCTGGGCTATCAGGAGATGCATCCTACAGGATTTAATTCAGTTCATTTTGTTCAAACAAAGTATACAAAGATGCTATTAGAAATGTTCTAAAGTAATGTTCAAATTACCTTCAGTAATAAGATAGTGGTAATTTGTTGCAAGTATTACACAAAAGCACCTATAAAATCCCTGGTTAAAAACACCTTTTCAGTTAAATCCTTGTTTTGAAGTGAGACTGAAACCCCTTTATGTCCATGGAACAAACAGAAAAGAATAAAAGATGAGAGAAGCTACACAGTTACATCAAAAATCTGTTGGTGGAGGAAGATACCCAAATACATTTGAGCTGACATTAAAATTTTTCTTTCCTCATACTGTGCAGTTGTTTAAATCTTTGGCTTATGACTTACATATAAAGTGTTAGTACATTTATATTATCCCTAATTAGCAAAGCACCATCATAAATGTTGACTGCATTTTCAACAATTAAATGCTACATCATACAATGGATTTATTAAAGAGTAACTGTAATACTTCACACATGCTTAATCGGTGAGAATCTTCTTTCTTTCACGCACTTTCTTCCTCATTCATTCATAAATGCCTGTGTTTTATATAGCTGTATTAAGGACTACACATGTGCGGCTATGGATAATTTTAAATTTTCTTTAGAAAGGAAAGAAGACTGTACGGTTATGCTTTCATTTGTAGTTTCTCCATGGGAAGGACAGTCTGAGCTGCAGTGTCCTCCTTTATTATATCACAGTCGCTAATCCTGTGAAAGGGCTGTGTCATGCTGCATTGTGTCCATGTATTAGTCCTCGAACAGACTCACAATTCGTAATAATTAATCATAATTAGCAACAAAGCAGGGACAAGGTAAAAATACTAACTGATTTTTTTTCATTCATATCAGTCCTACCTATTTATGGTGCAGTCAGCACACCACTTTTTTTAGAATGTGTGCGTTTTTAGTTTGGATCCAGCAGCAAAAGACATTAAAATGCAACTGTTGCAGCTGAATTCATACATGTTTTTTTCATCTGAAAGAAAAAGTCTCTATTTAAGCACTCAAGGTAGGCAGTATTTCTTTTGTAATCCCTTAGGAATTCTAAAAGGGATGTATTCATCCTATTCAGGGCTGTAGGTTGTTGGGGTCTTTTTTAGCTTGTCGTAAGTATATTCCTGTCAGTGCTGGTGACATACATCAGCACCACAGAATGAAATACAGAAATGAAAATAGAATTTGAGGCCAGCGCATTTGCTAAAAGCACTGAAAGAGATGTCTTTAGCAATAAACAAGAGAATAAGAGGGTAGACCATGACAGGATTTTGTGCGTGTCCTCCAAACATGCAGTCATGCTATAAAGCTGCACAGGTGGAAATAATAAAAGGAATTCTTTTACCCCCAGGCTTGACTCCAATAACTGATAAAAAAGTAAGAGGACAGAAGAATCTGATGACCTGTGCACTGGGGACTGAGGAACTGGAGAAGGGGTTATGACTGATTTGACCCTGGATATGTTAGGAAATCAAGTTGAATGCAAGACCATTACAACACAAGCCTGCATGATGGTTATCCTTGTAGATAAGGACCAACTGGTTGAAGGCCTATTTGAAAGTAAGACCAAGATATTTTGTACTTAATAGGCCCACTCTGAAAATGTTAAATCAACTTAGTGCTAGTTTAGTTGCCATGCATCTACTTGAAGGACAAAAGATTTTACAAATGTAAATAAACCAACAAAATCCTTCTATTCTGGAAAAGAAATGGATCTTAATCTTTGCCCCTTCCCTCTTTGCCTTTTTTTTTTTTTTTTTGTAAACAAAGAGAAATCAATGGCTTAGACATCATTTACATACTGTAAATGAAAAACATCAGATTTTTTAACTACAAGTTTTGATAACTTGGATACATAGTTTTTTGAATGCAAATATATCAGTATGCTGGCTACCAAAGCTCAGGAGGGAGTGCCACTGGGACATATCACAAACTATTGAAGCAAACCAGAGAACACAATGAATTGCTCCTTAGGTAACTACAAATCATGAGGAAAGGGAAATATTGTTGAAAGGCCTCAATTTGCAACAGACATGCTAGAAATTGCATACAAACAACATTTTCTACAATTGATAGGAAAGTTAACCTCTATAATTTAACCCAGTCAGGTTCTGGAAAATACCCTTTAGCAGTGACAGTGTTTCAGAAAGGAGGAGAAAAACGTAAATGCTCAAATGCTAAAAAAACCCCAAACCTCAAAGAAGACCTTGAGTAACATATACTTGGCAATAGCATTTCAATGCTGGTGAACCCAAAATTTAAGCTTTAAATTAGAGCTTGTGCAAGAGGTCTAATTACAGTGGACCTAAAGAGTGCATTTCCATGTACATGAATGCTACACCACAGATTTGGCAATGAGATTTTCCATAAGAAATACTGATTTTTAAAGCTGGTAGGGTTGACAAGTGGCTCCCTAGTTTTCCCTCTCCTTCCTAGTGTCTCTTTCAACTAGGTTATTTTAATGATTATATTTTTACTTTGTTTTTCCCTCATGGGAGATCTGACATGGGATTTCTGAAATACAGCCCAATTCTGTTACCGTCACGTCAGTATCAAAGTGAAACAATATAGCAAATATTTTTGTGTATTTTATATACATTGTGAATGTATATTATGAAATACTAAACAAATAATAAGCAAAAAAGGAGGGTTTATCCCGTTTCCTTTCTCTGAAGGAATATGAAGAGCTAAAGGCTTGGCTTTACTCAGATCAAGCCAAGCTATTAGAAAACTGCGTAAGACTGGAGGAAGTCATGTACTCATCACCTTTGCATATTTTCTGTCCTTGTATATCCATTTGACTGGAAAACTGAGGAACCACTGAGGACAAGATTTTAGACAGGAAAATGTGGCAATGACCATAGGAATAACTAATTATGACTGCTGTTGACTGGAGAACAGGCATGAACTGGAATGCCATTGTTTGAATCCTTATAAATTCCTTCAGTGATCTTTTTCATTACTCTAGAAGAGTAATTGTTTATTACTGCTGCCCGCTGTTCGGACGTGCTGCATCATTCTAGAGTGCTCTGCTGAAGGAATACTTCCCCAGCATCCTAAACGGTGTGTTTTAATACCAGGGCAGATATATACAGCATGCCATTATTTTTTCCTGATAATTCCTTGCACATTAATGTTTCTGAGGTGTTTTTTAGAAGGTTATCAAAACAGCTTATTGAAAAGCAACAAATCCAAGCCACCAGTGTAAGACAAACTAACAAAATTTGGACAAAAAGCAGGAAGCCAGCTTTACAGTTGCTTTATTTTGCCTTAACAGCCAATATGCCCTTGCCTAGATAGGGTCTAACCATCTACTACAAATTCTTCCACTTGCTGCTCCGGTGTGTTTTGTTGAAGATACTGGCTTCTACTATATGAATCAGCAGTGTTTATCACTTTTAATATCACGCCTAAGGAATATTGCCACTTACACTTTAATATGACTTGGCTTGTCAATTCAATTCTTGTTTTTTTGCAATTTTAAACTCACATAATTTTACATAGTTTACAGGGCTCCATGATAATTCATAAAACTATGCCTGTTGGTTCTTAGATAAACACTTTAAGAAGATGTGGCTTTCTGTTCTTGCAATGAGTTGTTTTATTTGGCAGGTTTTATTTACTATATTTAGAGATGTAACACTGAGAAAATTCTAAATGCAAGTTTAGAATTTCTTATTTGAATCACAGTGGGCATCTTAACTGGACAATGCTCCTGGAGAGTCCATTCTGAAAAGATTTAATTTTTGTTGCTGATAAGCTCTACAAAATTTTTTGTATAATCATGTTTTAAAATCACACCTTTTCTAAGCCTACTCATGTGGGAAATAGTCATGTTCTGATATAAACTGATACTTTAATTCCTTGTACCAGCACCTCCTAATACCCATCAGAAGACCTCTTTCCCAGTATGTGCACAGCTCCAAAATCATGACACCTTGATACAGCCTTTGGTGTAGAAATTTGCAGGGCATGCACCATGAAACTTTGGGGGATTCACAGCACAGTTCTCAGCTTTGTATGGCCTTTAGCAACTTATTTGCCTCCTCTTTATTTGGAAGTTCCTGGAGTGAAGACAATAACTTTTCTTCCTGCTTACGCCACTCCGGGCAGATACCTTAAATTAGTCATCAAGTGACAGGCATGTTAGAAGCCTGAATTGAGTTCCTGGCATAAATCGCATTAGAAGCGGTGTGATGTTATGTGCTAACAGCGTCTTCCTGTGCAGGAAAGAATGTGTACTTCACTGCCTCTGCTTTTCAAAAATAGAACTAGGTTGTGTTATCTTTGTCCACTTAGAACTTTAGTGGCAAAGAAGCTTTTAATTATTTATATAAAGGGACCATATATTTGATTAAAATAAACAACATTTCCAATTTTGTGTCATCTTTTGTCAAAATGTTGTATAAACTTTTTTTTTAAAAAATCTTATGACACATCTGTGAGGTATCATGTAAAAGACAAATTCTTTACCTGAATCAACTATTAATAAAACAAAGTTGTTTTTAAACATTTGCTGTATATTAAGATATAAAAACTGGGAATACTTTATCAAAAGTAAACTGCAAGAGAATTCAGTTAGGTGGAATATAATTACTGTAATCTAATCACTGGGTTGAGATTTTCTTGCTCTTGGAGCTGTTTGTTGAACAAAAAGTCTTTAGTGATCACTTATAGTTGAAAATTCCACCTTTACGTCATGTATTATCTTCCAGTTTTATCCATATAAATTGTATAAGATGTAGCAAAATCAAGTTATATTTAGAGAGCAGAAAAAAAAAAATCCCCCTTCCCTAGAAGCTCATAAATATGCCCTAAGAGCAACAGGTACTTCCAGACAGTATCTGTGAAAAGGCGTTCGTGGTTTATTAACCTACCAGGTGGGCCTGTTCCCCCAGAGCCCCTGGGACATCTGAATCAAAGGAGAGCAGGGGAAAGGAAAATTAAAACGAGAATAAGAAGAGGATGAGTCATTTGAGTTTTGATATGTTTATCTGCAGCTAATGGATTTTAAAGGAGATGAGCTGCACAAAGGATAGGAATCGTGTTGTCTGTCCATTGCAGGTACCGAAATACTATTTTTTGATTTGCACTGGGACTTTTCCTTTGATGTTTGCAGATTCTTCGGTGTGAAATACAATTGCAACACTGCACAGTTCCTCTTGTGTTTCCTTAGGCAAACCTTGCTGTCATTAACAAGGAAATTGCAGAGCAAACCTAGCTGTTTCCTTTAGAAAGGTTTTTGGCTCACAGATGGGATGGTGCAAACCAAAGTCATGCTGAATGAACACTAAATCCCAAAAGCATGCTGATAATTGAGTAAACTGCTGAATAGTAGCTTTCATCATGTTACGAGCCTTGATTATGGGGAATGGTGGAGGTGTGGTGTTTAGGGTTTGGTTGTTGTTGTTGTTGTTGTTGTTCTCTTACACAGCATTTTATCAGCCCCATTGTTTGTTTCCCTATATTCTTGTCTGTAGAGCCCTGACTATTTCTACATCTGCAAGTTACTCAGTACAATTTTTTTTCTCATCCCTCCTGTCACCAAGGTTCTTGGACTATTTCCAAAGTGATACTCTGGGCACATAGATGATAACTGGTGGGTTAAAGTCTTTAATAGCTATAAAAGAATAGTTTAGGGATGCTCTTTACTCAGAAGTATTAACCACCAAAGGTGGGCATAAAACATCTTTTGGAAAACAGTATTTTGAAAACATGTCGCTACAGTACTAACTGATGGAGATTCCATATGCCTCCATTGTTGTGTATTACAATCTGCGTGCATATGCTGACAGAATAAGGGAAAACAGAAGAAGCTTCAATGATTTAACTTACAGTCTATACTACAGTTGTAAAATTGTATTCTTGTTTTATGTGTTTAGTTTTCTCTAAACTGAAGTTTATGGGGGAAAAAAAATGAATCCCTATATATCGTTTTCCTTTATTCCAAATTTATAGCTTTAACAATCTCCAGTGAAAAGCTCTTTATGTCAGCACTGTGCATTTTGACATACAGGACTCATGTGGCTTCATTTATTTAATCTAGAATGCTTTTGAAAGAAATACCAGTTGGAACTGTGAATATTCAGAAACATAGTGGGATTCTCTATAAAAGCAGGACATTTTCTTTACTGTGTGCTCTCTTGATATTTCAGTATTTGTGGTCTTTCACAAATAAAGTATTTAGATATAGTTTGTAGAAATTTAATATAATTCTTTAAGAAAAAATCAAAGTGAGAAATTAAATAACTTTTTGTGGGTTTTTATTTGTGTGTGTGTGTATATATATATATGCATGCGCACACTAATTTATTAAATACTAAGCTTCAATATCTATAATGCTCTTACATTTACAGGGGATAACTTCAGTGGAGGTTCCTGACAATAAAACCCTAGAGTTGTGCAGGTTTTATTCTGCAGACTTCTGCTCTTTGCCATTCCACAAGCTGCATTTTGGGTTCAGCTACCAGTGTTTGGAGCATATTAATATTGCACAGGAGTCAGACAAAAGAAGGCAGCTGCAGTACCGCTAAGGGTTTCTGTAATTCATGATTTCTTATAGGTGCTTTCAATTTACATGCAGATTTATTGTTCTGAGAGTAGAGCTGAGGCAACAAGATGGTCCATAGTTTTAAACTGGGCAGGTGACAGAGGTGACAGGCTTGAGCTGTGGGAAAAGGAAATTTGTGATAGTTTCTTAGAGGTGGGTTTGGGGTCTTGTTTGTTTCTCCACAATGCTCAGCAGCTTGATGATCTTGAGTTTTCTTGGTGTCAGAGCCAGCTCTTCCTCCTTTTTGTGATCTTCACTCCGGTCACATTTAAGTGATCTTCGCAATATTTATAGTGAAGCTCAATATTGCCCTCCTTAGATACACATTAAGCGTTGGTTCCATAAATTGGTCTGTTCCCTCTGGGCAGAGCTGTCACATCTGGGCCCACGCAGAGCTGAACAGGCATTTGTATTAATAGAGCGCTGTGCGGTCACCGCTGCCGTGGCTCTCTGCCGTTTCACAGATAACATCGCAGTCTGATGTGATGTGTGTAAATAGCTCCCTGCACTGAAAACAGTATTCTACTGGTCCAGCCTTCCAGCTCTTTCCTGGTCCTAACTGCTGTTGCATGTGTTTTTTCTCCTAGAGGTTGAACTTTCGTCATTAGGTAGCTGCTTACATCCTTGAATTTTCTGTCCTTATTTATATGCAAGGAACACTTACAATATGCAAGGAGCACTTGCATTCCTTCCTTCCTAAAGCTCTGGTTTTTTCCTCCCTCCAAACCCAACGTATCCTGGAAATATATCATATTTCTGAGAGATTCAGACTCCTCCTTCTGTTTGTGCAACACCCTGTATCACTTCTAGACACCTTTCTGACCACAGAGTAGCTCTGTTTTCCCTTAGAAAACCCCCGTGATTGAGTTTTAAATTAGGAAGGATAGTGTTGTGGTTTAACACTGGCCAGCAGCTCAGCCCCACACAGCTGCTTGCTCACTCCCCTTCCAGTGTCATGGGGGAGAGAATCAGAAGAAACTTGTGGGTTGAGATAAATACAGTGTAATAGGTAAAGCAAAAACTGCATGTCCAAGAAAAGCAAAACAAGGAATTAATTCACTGCTTCCCATCGGCAGGCAGGTCCATCCCCAGGCAAGCAGGGCTCCATCACACGTCATGGTTAGTTGCGAAGACAAACGCTGTTACTCTGAATGTCCCCCTGCCTTCCTTCTTCTTCCTCCAGCTTTTCTTGCTGAACGCAACGTCACATGGTGTGGAATATCCCTTTGGTCACTTGGGGTCAGCTGTCCCGGCTGTGTCGCCTCCCAGCTTCTTATGCACCCCCAGTCTCCTCGCTGAGGGGGCAGAGTGAGAAACAGAAAAGGCCTTGGCTCTGTGTAAGCACTGCTCAGCTCTAGCTAAAACATACCTGTGTTATCAATACTGTTTTGGTCACGAATCCAAAACATAGAGCCGTACAAGCTGTTATGAAGAAAATTAACTCCATCCCAGCAAAAAACAGGGCAGATAGTTAAATAATCTCTGTGACCTTTATCACAACAACGGGTCACTTCTAGGTCCCCTGTACAGACCAAGCGCCTTGATTACATGTTTGTCTGTCTCTGTCCTGATCTAGTGAGTCTTCAGGAGACTGTCTTAAGTGTGATAGCCTTGACATATTGTCATGTTTCACCACATTGTAAACCCAGTGTTTTGTGGTGTTCCTTGTCCACTGTGTTTCTTTGTGATTTACCTGTAGAGGTTCACCCTGCCCATTTTAATGGTCTAAGTATGTGTAAGTGGCTCCCAGCCTTCTCTTCCTGACTGTCTGTGCATCTATCACAATGTGGCGTAAATGAAGTGTGACTGTCAGTAGTAACATGGAATTTTTTTAGTAGCTATGTGTAGTCCAGCTGATCGCTAATCAGACCCCCAGCCTGCTTTACTCCTGCAGATGAGTGCAGAACTGCAGCAGCTAGCTGTAGCTGTGAATTTTGATCAGAGTAAACACAGAGGACTCATTTGTTATTGAGATAGGTGAGACTAGGGCAACAGGCCACGATGGAGGAAAGCAGGGCTGTGTGCTGCTAAGAAATGAGACAGTCAAATAATGTTACAACTTCACAAATTCAGACATGAAATATAGTATGAGGGTTTACAAGGCTGGTATCTAGCGAGTGTCTGGCATTATCTGGTGGCGCTTGGAATGTGTTAGTACTGGGTAACTGGGCCTACACCATTCAAATAAATCTTTTAGGCAATGCCTCCAATAAAAATTTGAGGAAATTGAAAATGCTTTCAATAAAAGACATTTAAAAACTACATATAGGTGCACTCAGTCTAAAGCTGTTAATGTATGTCAAAAGAACATCTGTGTTAAAATTGTCTGCTTCATCAAATGGAAATAGCATCTGAAGTCCAGTTAGACTTTGTTAGTTTTGCTTTCCTTTGATTTCTCATCCTACTCTTGATGACATCATTTTGGGATTATACAAATTCTGTTTTCTGTCTAGCACATTGACATGATCAATCAAAAGCAAGTACTTTCTCTCCACCCTTCTATCATGTTTGTTTTATTAGTTTGCTCACCTGCTTATGGTAAAGATATGCTAAAAGAAGGCACATGGGGACAGGTGAGACTGCATTTGAAACACAAGTGACAGCCAAGATCTAGGTTGCATTGCTAATTGGTAAACTCCTAAATACTGCAGGAAAAAGGATGTTGTAACTCGAGGACCTCCATTTTCTCATCTTCAAGCATCTCTCTGTTTTACAGCAAAGGACTTCTTGTGATACTTAGCTTTAAGAAATATTAAGATAATTGGAAAATATATTGTTTTGTTTACTATTTGCACTGTGCAGTATCTCTAAGGCCCCGGTGAGCTAACACATTACCTGCATTTTAACAAAAAGTTGGTCCCTGCCTCTAAAGCTTTACAAAGGGTGTTTAAAACAGCATAGTGACATTTGAGAGCCAGGGGCTCAGAAGTTAAATCTGCCCAGGCTGCCCACACAGATTACAGACAATTCCTTGGCCTGCAAGAATTGCAGCATGCCATTCCCTATTTTCCCTATTTTACTCCCTGAAAGCCATTGCCTCATGTAGTACTCAAGATCTTGATGAGAGCTATAAGGAGAATTAATGTCATTGACTGTAGGTCATCTGTCCTCACATTTAGAAGTTTGACACTCCATATGCACAATTTTAGTGCCTCCAATTGCACAAATACCTTGGGTATGTGTGTGTATATATATATCCTCTTAGAAGCATTCAAAGTTCGTCAAAGTTTGTACACCACTCAGATTCTGCTGTGATTGAACAGTAGATAACTAACCATGTGCAGTTTAACAGTTCTGCCAGGATTTTGTCAGGGTGCCATAAATACAACTCGGACTAACGCACAATTTCACAAAGATGAAGTCTGGCTGTTCACTGAGCAGGTGCTGCTGCATGTAGATAAAAGTTTCAGCACAACCAATGCTTTTACCATTGTGAAATATGTATGCAAGTTTTATCTGCTTGTTTGTTGGGGGTTTTTTTGTTTGTTTTAGATTTATATATATTAATAGGCCATTTAGGTGCCACGATACCAGATGCAGAGAGTTGAAAAAGTTATGTTCAGTAACTTACTGAAGGCCTGTCAGTGAAAATGAGAATTTTTTTGTTTTAAAGATATACACAGAACAAAAAGATTTCTCAAAGATGACGATGCTTGGCAGAGATTTTATGATTAGCACTCATACGATGCTTCCGTAGCATAGTTTTATTAAGCATTAAGTGGTTTATGTAGTGACCCACTTAATATTGAAAGGGATTCACCCAACATTGAAATGTATTCTGTTCACATTGTCACTGAGTTAAATACTGAGCAAAGCAGAGAAATTAGATATTTGATTCTTATTGGAAGTAATTTTTTTCATATTTGCATGGAAGAATTGCAGAAATATGCCAGAACTATTATGCACAAGCCTATTTTATAAGATGGCTTATTATTTTATTAAAATAATACAGACACCCCTCCAACTTTACAAAACATATTGTAAAATAAAAAGCAACAGGCATTGTTCTGGGAAACATATTCTCATGTTTTATACAGTGTATGTTCTAGAAGTAGTTCATTATTAATCACTGGGCCGCTGTCAATTTTTTTCAGTGCCATAGTAGATATAGCTCTCAAAATATGACAGAATTGTATTTTATGCAGCATTTCTTTTCAGAATTTCTTTTTTGGCTTTTGGTCGGTTTGCCTTTTTTGGAGAACACAATGCCCTTGCCAGTGAGATGGTATATGCAGTAACTACATTATTTGAAATCTCTCTAACTTAACAAGGCATCAGAGGCTGAGCTGACATTATCTCCAATGGCTGATTACATTTCCTGCTGGTGGATTACTGTCAGGAGTGAGGGAAGAAACTCTTGGTGGGACAGATAGAATCTACCAATCAGTTCTGCTGTAATTAATGTAGAATTCACAGCAGAAAATTCAGACTGTCAGTGATGTGTTCAGTAACTCGTGCCAAGGCCTCTTTATCAATAATGCTTATCTTTGGAAGGGGCATAGTTAATTTTTTCAGTAGTCCGTAAATTATTACGGAACTTACAAATCTGCTATAAAATCAATACAGCTAATTGTAAATTAATAGACTTCTAAGTGTGAAGGAGCATGTAATAATGTTGATGAGTCCTTGAATGAGCATGCTAGTTCTGGTGTCAGGGGCAGGAACTTCCCACTGTTTTATGTGACATCTTCAAGTGTAAACACATTTCTTTTCCTTTCCCCAACTGATTTAGCCTGCTACTGTAGCAAGTAACATTTCCATTAGCCTCCTACCGTTAAGTCGTGGAGTAACTATAATCACAAAAACATCCACCATGCAAGGAAACAGAGCAGCAACTGTGGTCATAGCTTATCTCCATCTTACAGGCATTTTTTGTGAGTTCACCGCAGTTGGTGCAGAAACAAATCCCTTTAAATTGAATTTAATGAAGAAGAATAAAAATGGATGGTTACAGTACAGACTAACGGTTTATAGATATTCTTGAGTAGCCTTGCTAGAAAGAAAACCATCATTTGTGTTGTTTTCCTTATTTGTAGTACTTAGCAGCAAAGCAGTGTCCTATGTGTCGATGCCTAGACTGCTCAGGATTGAAGTGGTGGAATAGGAATAGTCTGACTTAGGATACTTCAGACCTTATTTAAAATAAAGCATATGTAGATGCTGACAGGTTTAGCTCTGTTACAAGCAGTAGAACAGAAACAATTTTAAGGCAAGAAAAACTTTCCTGTTTATTGCTTGACTGTTTTCATTCTGGACTAAACCAAAGTGTGTTTGCATATGTGCAAAGCCATAACTTTCTGTGATTTGGCTTTCTTTTTAATTAGAATTCAATACAAAACAGCTTTCATTGCATAGCATACTAAGCCTTTGTTTTTCTAAAATCTCAGTTTGGTAAAGCGTTTAGACTTGAAGCTGAAGTGACTCTGAAGCAAGGTTAACTTTTACATACAGGCTTTTCTGATTTGGGATTTCAAGGTGTCCTTATCTTCTTCTGGGACTGAAGTCTGGAAACTTGGCAGAAAGCCATCCATGCCAAAGGCTTATCTTGCAGCACAGCTTGTCTCTTCTGGATACAGCTATACCTGTTAGTATTAATGAATTGATGGCACCTTCGGTACCTATGCACTGTGGGTTTGGTTTGTGGGGTTTTTTAAATAATAGGATCATGAATAGGATGATGATACAAAGTCTCACCAAGCGAGTAGTCTAAATGTTAAATATATACAGGAATAGGACATTGTACGTAGCAGTAACGTACACAGTGTGTCATAGTTTGGAGGGAGGATAGAGTCTTAATAAGCTTCATAATGAACTGCTAGAACTAAAATGTGTAGAAAGTAGATGCTTTCTTTTTGCTGTTAATTTTCTTATTTTAATTAAAAGTGAAATATGAGATTTTTCTAACAGCACATTAGGTGACCTAGCAGCAGGATGACATGGAGGGAGAAAGCACAGCTTGCTGTGTGGCACTGCCCAGGAGAAGCAGCAGCAGAAGAATTATGAGATATATATCCAATCATTCTGACAGCCACCCAAGTTAAACATTTTGGTAACTCTTTCCAGGATTGCTGCTTACAGCATAGTAACTCTTAATGCTTATATACATTTGTTAAAAGTCAGCTGTTGTTCTGTGTTTCTAACTATACTGTAGCAGTAAGATAGTGGTAGAAATAAGAGGTACCTGAGAAACAGTACCTGTCCTGTGCTCAGTGTCCCCAATCCTGGCTTGTCCAATGTATCATGAATACGAATTTTCTTGTCCAGATATGAGCATTTATTTATGGCCCATTTTGAGTCTTTCCCTGCAAAGTGGTTGGGTGAAAGGCAGAAAAGCAATGTCTTAGCTGTAAGTAATGTGCAAACATTAAGTGAAAGGCTGAAGGGAAATGTATTTCTCAAAAAGTCTCGGTATAGTTAGAGACAATACAAGTTTTAGAAAAAATGAGATTTAACAAAGAGCTTTACATAGAATGACAGAGGGGTTTTTTGGTGTTGTGTCATCCCTCACCCCCCATCCTCCCCTCTCTCCCTTGGGATGAAGGAGAGGGGTGACAGATGAAACCTGCTGAATGCTGGGTGTGAGTGGAGAACATCTAGGGTGTGCCAGCATTGATCTGTACTCTCATGTCCAGCCAGGAGGTCCCAGTGGAGGAGCAGTCCTCTGTGGAGCTGCTGAGCAACTACCCCGCTCTGCCAAAGGTCTGGTGAGGGGGGGCTCAGTCCCTCTGGATCACGGGGTGGCACATCATCCAGTTTTCTCTGTGGCTTTATGATGAAAGGGGCTCTGTGACACTGCTGCGTGACACAGCCTTGTGCTAACTAGATGGCATCTCTTATCACCAAAATAATAGGAACATTCTTGCTGTGTATAAATAAATAAATAAATAAATAAATATGCATTTCAAATATGTATTGGAAGGACACAACTGCATGCAAACTATTTAAAATCTTCTGAGAATTAGAGGTTTGTTACATAGACAACTATACTCGGTAGGAAGTCCTTTGTTTCTCCTTAACAGGCTTTCAGAGTTCCTTATTTAAATGCACAACATCATGTTTTAAATGATTCAAACCCTTCCTATGATGGCAAATTCAGAAAAGGAGCAGTGCAGTTCGAAGGTGGTATCAATTGTAAATGAGAGGCTTTGTTCTTTTCCTTTTTCTCTCCTTCTAACTGCTCTTTTAAGTGTCTAATGCATTAAGCATTTCACGTGGTTGAATAGTGGTGTATTCTCAGACTATCCCTTCTTTGATAACACATGCTAGTAATTAGAAAGGTTTTGAATGTCTTATGTACATTTTCAGTGGAAACAATATGCTCTATTTTTTTAAATCCCATGTTCCAGTAACTTTGAGACACTATCTCATTTCAGATTTCACTAAATTAGTATTTATTATCACAATTTTTGCTTACAAAGCTGATGAATTATGGAGGATTTCTGATCTAACACCACTCTGTTTATTAAGAACTATTTTATGCATATTGGATTAATATGCATAAAATTAACTATGCCAATTGTATAGTTGTTGGTTTTATAATAATTTGTGAATTTAGTTTTCACTTGCTCTTGAGTAAGGCCACTGAAATCATTTGACCCCTTCAGAAGGGGTGGAGCTGCCTCAGGTGTGCCTTGATTGAGTGACCTTTTGGCTGTTGTTCCACCAGAAGGATTAGTCCCAGCACAGCCCTAGGAAGGAGTGGGCAGGTGAGCTGGGGGGACTGGTCCTTCCGTCGGAATTGCCTAGAATAGTCCTCCCATCCATCTGTGGCAGAAGGGGTTTGTTTCCCTACCCTAAATTATATATCTCTTTCTCAGTATTCTGAATTTCTGCACCATTTTGAATAAGAGAATATTGGTGATGATATGTATTGATTAAATGTGTGTGCTGGTTCTAGTACTCTTGCAGACTACTATAGTTTTTTATCCCCTGCAAAACATATCTTAGTTTTTGTTTTGTTTTGTTTTTTGCGGGTGAAGGTGGAAGACAGGAGAGTAAAAGCTGAATTACATAAAACTTCTTTTCCTCCCCTAAATGTCAGATCTGTAACATAGATTTTCTGATATATTATTTTCATCTTCTTTCTTTTTTTATTTTAGGTAAGTGGAAGCTTTCTCTTCATGAATTGGGGATGCGTTTAATTGCTGTGGTAAGTGTTTTCCATCACATGAATATAGAGATGAGCTGTGTAAATTAACATCATAAACTGGCTTCACTAGAGGCAGCAGATAGTTTATAGAAAGCTGCATATCTATATATCTCCACATGCTGCTTCTCCTACACAAGATGTTGGTATTTTTGAATGCAGAAGATGATCTGTCCTTGGCAGATCTGCTCAGTTGTACACCTTGCAGGTATCCTCTCTCATTTTTATTCATGTAATTGTGTTTAGCATTAGCTTGTTATGTTGTGTTTGGTTTTGCAATATAGAAGCTTGTTAGCTGAAGTGGTTTACCTCTGTTTCTATTTTGGCTACCTATTCTCCAAATTTCTTATGTTCAGTTATAGTAATAAAAGTTGTTTTCTTCACCTTCTTTAGCATTATTTCACACTGCTTTGCAGTAGTCTGACTGTTAATGGCTTGGACTTACTGCTGTACGTATTTTTTAAATTGCAAATTACTTTATAAATTGCATGTGTGTATGAAAGGGGAAAAAAAAAATGAACACCTAGCCATGAGTTCTTTCACAGTAGAAGTGAATGCTTGAATTTGTTTTTGTGAACTAACTGTTCCTGATATTCCATAGCTGGGTGAAAAGGAAGGATGGAATATTTTTTAGGAACTTGGTTTTTAGATGATAAGGGGGAAATTTTCTATTTGCGCATGCAAATTCCACAGTTTTATTTTCCTAAGGAGGTGTATGATGAATCAGGTAGTTGACTGCAGGAGAGAGAACCCTCCTTTTGTGTTTGTGGCATTGTCCTGGCAATGGCAATATGCGTGTAATCCTCCTACTGAAAGGACTGTGATCTCACATTCTATCATCATCTATTCAGTTGTGGCTTTGAAATGAAATTTTATGACCCTGCTTGATGTTTTGGTTTCTTTTTGGAGGAGTCTGGGGGTTTTGTGACTGTAAATCTTTATCCTATGTGGTTTTTCTTTATTGGATTAAAGAATGCATTACTTATGGAGGTAGTATTTTAACTATATCCAGCTCAGCCTTTGTCAACAGCATTATTTATATTGATGGTATTTTTGGATGCAGGTAAAGGTTATGTTTGTGTAGAAGAGCTCTTCACTTCATTAAAATGGCTTTTTTTCAGTAGATTTTTTTAAGATAGTATAACTTCTTTTGTATACTGTAACAGAAAAGTATAGCTCACCTTTTTAACCTGGTGTGATTGATTTATTTGTATTATGGTTATCTTTTGTTACTTTATCAAAAAGAGGGCGATGATACTTACGTTAATTTTTAAATAACTGGTTAATAAACATGATAGTGATGGAGTTGTAATATGTCCTGCTTCAGAATGATCATATGAAGACTTGGCACAGTCTGTCAACACTGGCGTGGCTATTTTCTGTGATGATTGTATATTTAAGCCTGTACTTGTAAAATACAGGCTTTACTCAAGGCATTTGTGAATTGGCTGGAGGATAGCCAGTTATGCTTTTTTTTTTTTCTTTTTTTCTTGCTTAAGGGAAGCATTTACTCAACGCTCTACCTAGATCAAAATTGGATTTCTTTTTTTTTTTTTTTAAAGCCTATAGATTATCGCAGTTGCAAAGCTATTACTGGGGTGAAGAACCTAGTACGGCAGGCAAAATCACAACACGTGTTGTGGGACATGTACATATATAAATATATGAACTTCCTACTTAAAGATGTTGTCCCATGGTTCAAAAGCCTTCCACTGTTTAAAGTAACTTTAAAAAAAGTGGCTGCACTCAGAGTTGCATTCAACAGCTCAATGTACAAGTGGCAACCAATGCAGAGTGGTGTTCCTCAAGGGTTGGTACTGGGACTGGTGCTGTTTAACATCTTTGTTTGCAACATGGACAAATGGATTGAGTGCACCCTCAGCAAGTTTGCTCATGACACCAAGCTGTGTGGAGCGGTCAGCACACTGGAGGGAAGGGATGCCATCCAGAGGGACCTGGATAGGCTTGAGAGGTGGGCCCATGCCAACCTCATAAAGTTCAATAAGGCCAAGTGCAAGGTCCTGCATGTGGGTCAGGGCAATCCCATGCACAAATATAGGCTGCATGGAGAATGGATTGAGAGCAGCCCTGAGGAGAAGGACTTGGGGGTGTTGGTGGACGAGCAGTTCAATATGAGCTGTCAATGTGCACTTGCAGCCCAGAAAGCCAACTGCATCCTGAGCTGCATCAAAAGCAGTGGGGCCAGCAGGTAGAGGGAGGTGATTCTGCTCCGCTACTCCACACTTTTGAGACCCCACCTGGAGTACTGCATCCATCTCTGAGGCCCCCAACATAAGAAGGACATGGACCTGTTGGAGCGAGTTTAGAGGAGGGCCATGAAGGTGAGGAGAGGGCTGGAGCACCTCTGCTATGAAGACAGGCTGAGAGAGTTGAGGTTTTTCAGCCTGGAGAAGAGAAGGCTCTTGGGAGACCTTATAGCAGTTTTCTGGTACTTAAAGGGGGCCTACAGAAATGGTGGAGAGGGACTCTATCAGGGAATGTAGTGATAGGATGAGGGGTAACAGTTTGAAACTGTGAAAGAGGGTAGATTTAGATTAGCTATTAGGAAGAAATTCTTCACTGTGAGAGTGGTGAAGCACTGCAACAGGTTTCCTAGAGAAGCTGTGGATGCCCCATCCCCGGAACTGTTTAAGACCAGGCTGGATGGGGCTTTGAGCAACCTGGTCTAGTGAGAGGTGTTCTTGCCTATGGGAAGGGCATTGGAACTAGATGATCTCGAAGGTCACTTCCAACTCTAACCATTCTGTGAGCAGGAGAGGGAACCCAAACCTTTCAATAACATACAAGTCTTACGTAGGTTGTATTCAAAAGATCTGTTTTTATAGGATTCAGTGGACTGATAAAGAATGTTTACTTCTTGTTTCAAAAAATTTGAATTTAGAATGGGCAAGTACTTAGTTACTTCAAATGTCCTTTCCCATCATCCACTTTTTTCACTGAATGCTTGCTAAAACATTTGATTTTTTTAAAAAAAATGTTTTTTAAGTCTTGCCAAAAGAAGATTAAACTTGTTGTCCAAAGAGACAGGTAGAAAAATTCAAAATAAATAACTACCAAAAAAAAAAAATCCAATCACCCCTTATCAAGGCAAATAATATTTTAATGCCTGGTGATGTGTAGTAGAAATTGCCAGCCCTAAGAAGTAGAAAATGTCCAAATGGAAGAACATTTATTCCAAAGCTGAATAAACAAACTCATGGAAATTATCATCCCTCTTGCTTTAGTTGACCATTGGCTGTGTGGTTAGAAAGATCAGAAACTATCCTGATGGTGATACCCATCATAATGGTGGAAGGAAGCTCTGTGTGTGTGACATTATATACAAACTACCTGCTGATGAGTTGCCAGTGGTCTATGCATGAAGAATATTGTATGCTTGAGAACACATTTATATCAGTGTCAAGCATAGTTATGTATTATTTTCCAGCTTTTTGATTGTATGTCCTTGTTGTGTAGAAACACTTAAAAATTAATTCCTGGTAGACAAATAATCTTTTCTTGAAACATACTAAAGACAGCAGTACTAAAGACTCTATATACTATGTTGAGGTCCGTGCCTCATGCTGTTTCCAACCCTGTTATATGTAACTTTTCTATTAAAGAAGCAGGACTAGAAAGATCTGAAAATAGAAAAATGGAAAGGTGAAGAAGGTCAGGTTTTGTGCTTGTGTAGGCTTTTTCATACTTGTGCCTTGAGCCCTTTTAAGAATGACAGAGGCGCACAAATCGAGATGTTTGTTTGAAGAGCTACCTCAAAGGAGGCTGGTCAGACCAAATCCCACCAGTGTCAGGACAAAACCATGCTGTGGCTTTTCATGACTGTATACAGTCCATCACCTTGACAGCTATGCCACGTTTCAAGTGATAATGGTATACTGAAATGCCTGCCCTTTCTTTCGCATTTGGTTTGAGGGTGCTGATTCTAGACACCTGAAGCTGTTCACTGTAAAAGCTGCCATTAACGATCTGTCATAGTTTTATTTTGGGGTTTGGTTTTTTTTTTTATACTGTTTACGCTTCTGATCCTCATTTGCACTCAACATCATTATATATGAAGGGGTTTTTTAGTGCTGATAGATAGTCTTAGTTGGTATGATACTTCAGCAGTCTTCAAAATGTTAAAAACTGATTCATGCAGCTATTAAAAAAAATTTCCAATTCATTTTTCAGCTTGGGTTGCTTTCAAATTTCTGTAGAGAAACCTTAATAAAACAAAATAGTATTGTAGAGACTGGGAAAAGTCAGTCCTGAATTCTTTATACGCAGCAAACATTTTAATTAATCTGGCTTTGCAGGCTTTCTTGGTCATCATTATTTTAGGTTGTAAATGTTTCTAGTGTCACTCTTCCATATTCAATTACTTGTTACAGGGGAGACCTTATCACTCTCTACAACTACCTGAAAGGAGGTTATAGTGAGGTGGGGGTCAGTCTCTTCTCCCAAGTAACAAGCGACAGGACAAGAGGAAATGCCCTCAAGTTGTGCCAGGGGAGGTTTAGGTTGGATATTAAGAAAAACTTCTTTACCGAAAGGGTTGTCAAGCATTGGAACAGGCTGCTCAGGGAGGTGGTGGAATCGCCATCCCTGGAGGTATTTAAAAGACAGGTAGACGTGGTGCTGAGGGACATGGTTTAGTTTAGTGGTGGTTTTGGTAGCGTAGGTTATGGTTGTACTCGATGATCTTGAAGGTTTTTTCCAACCCAAGTGATTCTATGATTCTATGATAAGTTTAGTTTTATTTTCAGAAATCAGTTAGCTTTTTTTTTTAAACCTTTAGCTTACAGGTTCTCTTACCATGTGCTTGTTCTCTTGCATTGATAGTGAAGTCAAAGGCTATAGTAAAGATATTAAAACATCAAAAGAAGCAGCTGTGCCTTTTGCTGCTGCTCAAAGGAGACAGCAAATGTAAAATTAAACTATCAAAAACTTGTAAACACTAAAAATCTTATGTTTCAGATCACAATTCAAGCAATAAGTGTTCAATTTGGTATTCCTACCAAGTACTTTAGACCTATGAAGTTTGCTATGTATGTGTAGGAGGGAAAAGTATTTCCAAAGAGCTCCGCAGGTTACTTCAGCTGAACAAGATTTTGAGGCATGCGTGGGGTGCACGCATTCCTAGGTGTATGAAGGCTATCATAAAATTTCTGGCTAATGTCTGGCTAATGGGATGACTTTACTTTCAGAAAGAATCCTGTATTGTTGGCCTTCTAGGGGTGGGGAGTGTCAGAGTGTTTTTGTGGTGGTGTGGTGTGTTTATGTGGGGGATTTTTGTTTTCTGTTCTTTTGGTTTTTTTTTTTTACTTGCTACATTTCTTTAACTATTTTTTAAAATGTTCTTGCTACACTGTGTATTTATTAACAAAATTGATTTTTTAAAAAAAATATTTCGTTCCAGAAAATGCTTTTTAAAGTTTTTATCTTAAAGGATAAATGATTGCATTTCAAGATGTTTTATGAACAAGAATGAAGCGAATAAGATATCAGTCTTCTGACAGTACGTGGTGCAAAAAAACCCCACCTCATCTTGTCTTTGGAACAGATGTGAAATTTGCAGTAACAGATTGCTCCTAATAAATTTACTTCCACTGCATCAATTTGTTAACTAACATCTAACTTCGCTTTTTATGGTTATACTATTGAGATTTTTCCTAAGCAGCCTTATTTCTACAGCAGGCTGGTTAAGGTTATCTGCCAAAGAAACTTGAGTGTGCACTGAGAAAGTCCTAGTGTCTTTAACTGAACTTAATCACTAATATAGTAACATAAAAGATTTCAAACTGTAAACATGTATGTAACAAAGCAGGTTTATAATACCAATCCAGCTAGATTATACTTTCCAATTTGTTGTTTTGACAATCAGCACTCCATTGATCTTCTGATTTTGTACGCAGACGTTTTGCATTGCATTGTGATCTCTTGTAGTCCATGACCTCCCTTTACCTTTCCATGTTTTTGTTGGGATTAGTCTGAATCGTGTTCCATAAAGCAAAAAGCACATTAGTTGCATTAAATCGAAAGTCCAGTCCTGTGGGATTGTGGTCAGAAGCTTATCATTGTACTTTTTAGTCTATTAAATTTAATTCAAAAGGCTTAATAATAAGCTTGTAGCTGCAGCTTTTTTTGTCTTTGGTTTCTTAATTTTGAAAGTGAGGGGTGAATTTGTATGGAAATAATCAGTATAGTCCCAGAAGATGCACACGTCTTCCATAGCAGGATTTGTTTCTTTATGCTAGAGTGAGTAGAACCACTGTGGGCAGGAATAATAGCGAGCTTCTGTGCGGTACGTTTTCAGATTACTTGTTTTACTTGGCTAGCTCAGGGTCCCTTGTACAAACCCAGTGTGCATTAAGTTAGAGGTGACATGTCTCGTTAAACTGGAGCTCTCAGATTTGACTGAGATCCTGTTGAGAGTGCGTAGCTCAATATTTACCTGCCTTTATTTATGCCAGTCAAAGCGGGACGTGTAAACTGAGCATCTGCTAGTTTACATGTTACTGGGGCAGTTGGCTAGCCTTAAACATCTTATGAAGCCTTGAAAATATCTTGATATCTTTATGCTTTTTCAATCCACCAGTGAGGACAAACCGAAAGTCAAACAATCCGGTGCTGTGTATCAAAATCAGATGTTAAAAAAGAATCATAGTACTGTTGTTCATGAAGCAGAATAACTCCAGAGTATTTAATTGTTGTGAACACGCAAAAATTAGCAATCATATTGTGGATTGCCACATAAGTATCGATCTATGCATTTTACTACCACACATTTTTTGTGAAACAAAGTAGAATTTATGAACTGCAACTGAAATCCATTTTTTAAAATGATTTATGAAATAATTAAGTGAAACATTTGTTATTTTGTGATTATTTGAATTAGTGCTTTCCTAATTATATGAAATATCTGTTTTCCTCAGGGTTTGCCTGACAGGAAACAGTAAAATGCTATTTTATACCTTGTTAGTAATGGTGGCTTTTTTTTTTTAATATATTTTGCCATCTGTGAGGCTTTCTTGCTTATTCTTCTATGTTCAGAACTTAATTTTTCCTTTATGGAAAAGAGATCGGAAGAGAAACTAGTAAATATCTGTAACGCCAGAATGGAGTGACAACAGAGGAGTTGACAACAAATTGTTTTAACCTTCATTTACAAATGTAATTAAGAACTGAAAAGATAACCTTAAAATGAAATCATGGGGGAGAGTCTTAAGCATGGTAAAATCTGCTCTTTCATTACTGCACGCTTTCAGTACTCATTTGCATTGTTATTTCCCGAAGTCCCTGCAACTGTTAAATTATGCAAATGAAGCTACCATAATATTCAGTGCCAAAATGTTTTATTTAATAGCAGTCATTAATTTATTTCGCTAATCGAATCCACTAGGAAATAATTTTAAATGTATCATTTTGTTTTAAATAGGTCCCAGTTCAGCATAATGAAAACCTGTTGGGGCCTTACAATCGTGGATTTTTTTCAACATGTACATGACAACTCAGCAGCGATGCCCACTCTTTTCCCTCCCATTTACCCAGTAATTTTTCATAATGAGTGAATCAAACAAATATTTAAGTGTGACATAATAATGTATTTTATAATGCAATGAATTACCAATAATGTTCACGCTTCTGCTCAAAGCGTAGCATTCTAAGAAAGAGAAGAGCTGAAACAGACCTGAGAGAACTAGGGTAACACCTCTGAGAGGTGGTGAAGGCAATGCTGATGAGATTACAGAAGAAAAAGAGGAGAAATTCTTGCATAGCTCCAGGTCTCTAATTCACATGGTCTTTAGAATAGAGTAGAAGAACATCTTGAATACTACAATGAGGTAGGCTGAAGTAGTTTCTAGATTTCCCCTGGAAACTGTTTTTTTTTGGTTTTGTGTGTGGTTTTTTTTTCCCTAATCCTTTGCAAAGGGGAGGCAGGGGGATTCCTTTTTGATTCATCCCTCTGCAGCGTATATTTCAAATGTGTTATTTGGAAGAAGGAAATGTTGAGGCCCGTGATTTGGTTTACCGTGAGTGCAAGAAGGAACATAATTGTGGAGTTGGAGCTACCCTAGGCTTTGGGATGGCTAAACCTAGTTTAAAGATTTTGCGATCTGAAAATTCTACTTGAATAATGTATACAGAATTTCTTTTTGTCAGAGGAAGCAATCACATTTGAAATCCTGAATTTTAGGCATAAAGTATAAAGCTTTATAGGCACGTATTTATAAGCAAAACCCTGGGTACTGGATAGATTTGCTCTCCACTAAATTCTAAACCTTTGTGCCTCTCCCATCCCAATACTCTTGTGCAGCTGTGGCAGGAAATTAAATTCAGTGCAGGACTGAAGATTGCAATCATCTCTCCTCCTGTATCTGACATGTTTTTACCTTGTTCCATTGCAGGGAAGATCTGGCAACTTGTTTGAATATGCGAATGAAATATTTTTGCAGGGACAAATAAGGTTAACTTTGCACCGTTTAAAAGCCACGGGGAACAGAATATCCTGTTGTCTTTGAGAACAAGCAAATGAGATTCTTGCCTAATTGAAAAATAGGGCATTTCTGGGTTATGCTGGAAATGACCAATTATCGAAACACCTCCAACAGAAGAAATACCACCACCCTTCTGCTATCTTTCTTCAAAGAAATTATTATCATCTTTAATCTGTGGCACACTCACTAGAAGACTACATGAATCTTATTATGCAATTCTTATTATTCAGCTTTGTGAATAACTGGTAAGATCGTTACCAAGTTGCCTTATTTGCCTTTTAAAATTAGATGGAGAAACAGTTCTGATGACAGTGCTTTTCCTCAAACCTGTCAGCGTCTGTCGCAGTGACAAGTTACAGGTCCTTCAGCACATGAAGTGACATGAAAAAGTGGGTAGCTGGCCATCACCTCATATTTTCCCCGTCTTCCCTCTATGCAATTTAATCAAGCCCTAAACAAGTTAATTCCTTCCATGTCCGTTCTTCCTTCTCAGCTTCATTTCTAGAAATATTGTTGTAGGAAGCAAAGGAATTAAGAGTGGAGAATTTGACCATTGTTCATATGGGGTGAAGGGCAAAAAAAGACAGCCCTGGTCTCATCATGCTTCCTCTCTCCCCCTGCCGGGCCCCTCTTCTGTGAGTAGGCTTTAGGAAGATCTGGCAATGAGGAAGAACATTCCTGGCTTTAATCTTTAAAGCAACCTATAAGTGTCTATAGATTTCTTTATATACTTGTTTAATAAATAATTTTCATACAACCTCAACATAAAATAAATAACATGTTGGGGTGTATGTGTCTTTTTGTCTAGTTAATGGTGCTTAGCTCAGGTCACTTTGGCTCTTAATATGTAAAATATCAGGACTTAAAAGACATTAGAAGAATAAGTAGGTTTTCTGGAGAATTCTGCTTCTATTTCTTTGCTTTGAAAGCTAGGAAGTTCTTAATACTGAATGAACACTTTTTTCATGCTCAGGACAGGTATTTTTAATATTTTTTGTATCAAGAACAAAGTCAAAATAAGAATGGCACATAGAAAAAAGATATTCATGTTAGCCAAAATAATGTAAACTGCCTTTGACTAATCTCCCCATATATAGGTGTTGTATTGTGACAGAAATAAATATTCCATTTATTTTTAACTAAAACAAAGCAATAAACAAAGCAGCAAGAAAAATTGGTGACTATATCCTCTTTTTCTCTTCCTCTTGACTTTGTTCTTGTCTGTGATTATATATATTCCTGCCTTCCCAAGGTATAAAGTTCTCTGCTGAATCTCAGTGACAAGGGAAATCTCATCAGGTTTATTCTTTAGTGATCTGACCTTTCTTCTGTCAACTTGTTTACCTACAAAACAGTTCTGCATCTTTGATTCAGCCTGCAGCCTGCTCAAAATCAAGAAGTGAAACTTGTGAGTCTGCCTCTCTATTTCTGTGGTCTGCAGTTTCTGTTGCAGAAATTCTTCTGTTTGGAAGATTAAGGGGAGTATTTTTTTCTTTTTTTAGGAGCTCAGACTCTCAGGCTTGGAATTCTGTAGGCACTTTTTGCTATCTTGAAATGCTGTTTGCCTCACGACAGTGTGGGATATTAATCAGATCAAATGGAGGCAACCAGCTGCTAAGACTTCAACTTTGTCGATTCTACATAGAGGTAAAATGCAGCAGGTAAAATGCCAGTTCATCAGTCCTAGGCTTTTTCCAGCCATCTAGTTGAATTTCTTGAAGGTGATCTAGAAATACTTGTGCCGATTCACCAGTGTGACAGAAGACATTTTATGAGGGAAGTGTGGCTGTGGGCTTGAGGAATGATGGAAACCTCTTCAAAACCTCATGGTGACCCACCTGCCAGCCTGAGCCTCACTTTCAAGAATAGTTTTCATCTAGGTCCTCCTTCCCCCTCACCATGTTTTTGTCTGTCCCCAGTGACTAGACTCATCTTAGCTAAACTGAACCTACCCACCTGTAGTACTTCATGGGGGCATACATGATTTTTCCATTGGTTTTACAGAGAAATGTTTGCATAAACTAACTCACTTTGGTCATCTTTTGTAGCTGTCCCTAGGCTTCTCCTCCAGATTTCCCTCTAGAAGAGCCTCTCTCTGCTCATGACTTGGGAGGATGCTTGGGTACCTTCACATTGCCTGGCAAGTGCTGGGCTCTCTGAGGGTGCCCTGGGGTGGCAAAGGGGGCTTCTCTATCTGCACTCAGCGAAGACAGCTGGTTGTGAGGATTATTTCCAGGAATTCAAAATTACTTCCCTGATCATTTCCTGCACCTGTTACCAATTAGTTACCTACAAAGAGTGTGCTAGTTACTCATTAAAGCCCAGATTCTTGAAGTTATTTATATGACTAGCTTCTGAGGTTTTTAGTATGGAAAAACTTGAACAAATTTTGTGGAAGATAAAGTGACTTCACAAACATCTACAACTGGTTTGCACTCAACTTGGTTTCCTTGATAGCCATCTGCTATGCTGCTGTGCACTCTTACCTGTAGAAAGTGGGTAAGAGAGCTTAAAGTGTATTTGCAGATTGGTTGCTTCTAAATTATTTACATCAAGAAGATGGTGGCTAGGAGATTTCTTTTTCTTTTTTCTCGCCCCCACCCCCCACAGGTGTGCAAATGAAAATTAAGACTTGCTGTTTTTACTGGTGACTCTTACCCTTCTGTATCCTGCTTTATTGATCTTCATCAGAGATGTTTGTCTATCTACTTCTCCTGAGTTTATTTTTATTTATTTACTTTGCATGGCGGTAGTAGTAAATTATTAAAGTCCCTGCTTATTTGCAAAGATTGTTGTTCCACCTGGAAAGGATCAATGTTAGTGAAGTTTAGTGCCCTTTACTGACACCAATTTCAACTTTGAAGCCATTCTTACCCATTAATAGTCTTTGGAGCTATCCACCTGAAATTTTGAAGCATTTCAGTACTTTTACATTTCGTCAAGTATGTAATTATATTGCTATTATTCATAAAAATCTATGTAAATTAAATTACTCTATATTTCCTTCTCCAGATAGAACTAAAATTGCAATTATTTTCTTTTAAATAGGCTGGATTCTTGTGTAACTTGACAACACAATCAATGTGAAAAGAATACTGACTAAAAAGGACTAATATATCTAACCTTATTCAGAGTGACTTACTGATAGTGCCAGTACAACCTATACTTTCTTTCAATCAGAAATTTCATCTGTTGGGTATCTGTTTATCTTGCTCAGATGACTTAGAATAAATCTTTCTTGAAACTATGCTGCGCCTTCTGATGTCAGTGAAGTAAAGGTTCGGTCCTAAAAAAGCTGCTTCTGAATGGATTTGCTGAATGAGGCTGAAGCCTGGGTATTAAACTATTTTTTTGCTTGCTACAGGAGTGTACTCAAAAAGAGATGGCAAAACTTCTGTATTTGCAGGATTTGAATGTACAAGATTGTCAGCGCTTTTTTCTGACAAATTAAATTTACTTGTTTTCATGTTCTTACTTGTTCATAATAGTGTGAAGCTACATAGAGTTAGGGAAATTTTTTGAAATCAAATATGTCTGAAGGTTAATAAGCAATGTGTTCTTAAAATAATCTGAAGAACATTAAGAATTTGTTGTATAAGTAAGATGTATGTCCTCTCTAATTATATAGAGAATTTCATTTGAGAAGGGATCAAATTCCTAATTCTAGCCTTAGCTAGATTTCTGAGTGTGGAAGATAGCAGAGCCCTTTTCATGCTGAATAGAACCAAACGAATGATACTGGTAAACAGTAACACAACAAATTGAAGAAGCTAGAAAGCATGTAATGCTAACACTGAATATTACATCATTTTGCTTCATAGGAGTTCTGGAAACTGCTTGGCAGGTTTATAACCTTTACGCCTAAGGGAAATGCTCTGACCAACAGAAATGCAACAGCTAGAATTAATATGTATCTATTTACATTTTGAGTTGTGTAGGAGTTGTGTCAAAGCTGTGTATCCTTTCAGCCTGTCTTATACCTAGCTGTTCAAGGAAGGAAGGTGCTTGTTTGCTGAGATTCTTCCTATTCTGTGTTCTAAGTATCATAAACCTCTCAAACCCCTCATTGTACCTTTCTAGTAAACTTTTTTGAAAAAAACAAACAGAAACAGCACAGCATTTTGGCAATGTATGTAGCGTGTAATATGCTCAAACCCATAGTTTGTTTTCTGAGTCAAGGGTGTTGGCCCCTAGTCAACTACATCATTGCTTCTAATAGACACCACCAGAAAACTGATAATAAAACTCGCCTCCTTTAAGCCTATTTGCTCAGCAGATGTGAATCACTGAAAATGAAGTTATATTCATACTTCACTCAGAAATCTAGCAAAATTATCTTTGGTATGCTTTATTCCTGCAAATTGAAGAGATAGATGACTTAATCTTCCCTGTCAGACATTTATTTACATTTCTCAAAGGCAAATGCATTGCACAGTTAGAAAGCCACTGGAATGTATTGAATGTATTGCAAAAAAAAAAAAGAGAAATTGTTGGTTAGAAAAAGATCTATCACTGACATGGATGATATCTTGTTTAAGTGTGAATGCGAATTTGCATAAGAAATGGGGCATCCTGATGCTATTGCACATCTTTGCAATTGTTGTTGTGCTCACTTCTAAGAAGCAAGTTGTTGCAGATACATCTTATTTTTGCCAAACTGTGCTTTAGAACATCACAGGTACTTGATGCTCTAGTAATCCCCAAGACAACCTGAGTGTCTGTTACGCAGTGCAGAATTGTCCCTGGCACCAGTAGAAGATCCAAAAAACCACACAGATGATTTCTTAGGGTGGACTAGAGGCCACTGTAGCAGAATGCCTGTTTCCTCATACTGTGCCGTGCCGGTGTGCCTCCAGCCCTTTGTAGTTGATGAAATGGAATTCCTTTGGTATTACTTTACTTCCTGTGTGGCCATGGTAGTAGCTTGGGTATTAAATGTCTGCTAATATATATGCCTTATGGAGACGTTTGTTTAATTGTGCAAGGTTGCTTGCCCTTGCTCCCTTTGAGGTAAGGAAGGTTAAGAAGATCAGAGCATGAAACAACAAAATTTGTGATACCAAACAGGAAATTGGAAATATCAGATTGTTTCCCACTTTAAAATCTGGTTGAAGTATGTCTTATTTCGTATCTCTCTATTGTCTTGCTCAAAAAGAAAGAAAGAAAAAAGCAAGTATGTAAGTTATTGTCAGATCTTTATTTTGTTCTGTAATACCTTGGGCTGGGCTCTTAAAACAGTGTATTTTCTTGTGTATTTATTTATAAAAATTATCATATTGATATGCTTAATTAAGCTTAATGAAGTCCTTTGCTTCTTGAAACACAGTAAAGCCCTGAATGTCCCTAAAGTGCAGGCCTCCACTTTTGAAGCCCTTTCTCTGGTAAACCTACTTGCCTTCATATTTATAAGCACATCACATAATTTTAAATAAAGTGAAGCTATCGGGAGTGAAGTAATATTCTAGAACAGAATAATCTGTTTTGGAGCTGATAATATGTCAAATTGTAACATGATGTGGAAATACAGGAAATTGTTGTAAATGTGTGTAAAAGAAAAAAATGAGAGCAGCAACATGTTTTTGGTGCTCTCAGATGTATTGTTTGATCATGGGAAAAGAAAGAAATATTTGTGGAAGATCAAACAAGATCATGTACAAGGTAATTTTTACAGTTCACATAAAGTCTGAGCCTTTTCTTGTAAAATTCATCTGACACCTGTAGCTTCATCTGTGAGGGTTGGTGATTTTCAGTATAGCAGAATTTTGTTCCTGTGTAACGTTCAGTGAAGTGACCATACACAGTCAGTTATTGTCACTTTCTCTATAGGGAATCCATTGTCTGTGATATCAGAACTGGCATATTTTAAGAGGACAGTTAAATCTATACTCTTAAGAACAGTAACATTGGAATTTTTTTTCATAATAATCAAATCTATCAAATGCGCTAGAATCTGGTCTTACAGGTTATTTCACATTTCACTTCAATACCACTTGGAATATTAAATTTGAACTGTGATACAGTCATTTCCACCTGTGGCTAGGTACTGTCTGGTCTGCATACAGCAGACCAATGGCACAGTACTTGCACGCACTTGAGAATAATTTCTGTAAGTGTATGTGCATGAATATAAATGTTTGGTAGCTTAATATCTACCAGGTGGAACTTCACAAAAAAAACCATGAAAAGAACAAACCCCCCTGTGGTTTGTGTCAGTTACTGTGCGTGCCAACTAGAGTAGAAATTCCATCACTTAACCGTCAGTGAATAACATGATAATCCTTCAGCATTCTGCCTTCTCCTGGGGAAAAGTAAAAACAAATAATAGTAAAGTCAAGGATGTACTTCTGTTCCAGTCGGCATTCTAAGTAGCAGACTCCTGATCTGTGGCATTTGGATCAAGTAAGGGGGTATTCCTTTTGGAAGGAGAGAGGAAATACTCCCCCCTATACTGCAAAAGCACCAGCAGAGCTGCCCTTCAGTGACCCTGCCGCTTGTCCTGTCCTTTGCATATGCCTCCCTCAAAGCATGGGCATCCTGACAGATCCTCAGCTCCTCCAGTTCCCTGGTCTGTGTTAAACCCTGCAAACACTTGCGCAACTATCTGAATCCAGAGAGAAGTCTTGTGCCAAATACTCAGTGTAAATGTTGTACGTGGCTTCTTTGGTTCAAGCTGCCCAGCGTTCCTCTGAACTGCTGATAAAGCTGCTTTCACAGCTGGAAAATAGGGATGTAGAGTGTGCTGCTTCCTGCTGGTTTGATCTTCTGCTCAGTGTTCTTCAGCAATCAGTCATTGTAGTCTATTGTTAAAATGAGTTGCCTATTCAGCCCCACCACCATGGCATTTGTTTATACTCTTCCATTTGAACTCTGCCTTCTAATTTCACTACAATTCGTATTGCTGTCATTACATATGGCAACCTGTTCCCTGATCAATGGGAATAAAATGGCGGGAATCAACTCTGCCTCTTTCTTTCAAATGACTTACAACTGACGCAAGTGCAAGATTAAAACTTCTAGCAAGCTGAACCCTCGGCATCTGCATTTCAAACCATTTTTCCTTTCTCTCTATTTCACACAGCAGTGCACACCTGCTCCTTTGAAATTACTGTTGTCTTGTGTGTTAAATATCTGATCAGATCCCACCGAAATCATGGCTGGCTCCACTACAGATGCAGTCTGTGTACTTCCCAGAGAGCAGGAACCATGGATGGTTCTTCTAAAGCTTTCTAAAATGTGGGAGAGGCTGACAGAGGTCTGGGGAAAAGTGCAGCAGAATGGGATTCAAAGTCTGAGGAAGTAGAATAGTCCAGTACCTCTTCTATAATAATAATATTTCCAAGTGCATGCTACAGGGAACTTGATTCCTTGCTGTGTGTCCTGTATCAGTTTGGGCCTCTACATGTAGCTGCTTTTTCCTTTTTAAACTTCTGTGGCATGTCTTATACTGTATATAAAACACAATATGGAGATTGTATCAATGGCATTTCTAAACATGGGATTTCTGCTTTGCTTTTCCTCCTTTGATGTCAGGGTTTTGACAATTGCCCTTTACTTATGTGCCTACCTGCTGCAGTTGGGAGCCCAGCTTATATGCCACATTATTTTTCTTTTGACATTTTTTCTTTTTCTTTTTTTCCTTCCCCTCAAAGGTTTTTATGTTTTCATGGTGTTTTCTTGTTACTTTATTTTTTCTATAAATAGAAATAAGCCCACACAGGTTCAGTATTTAGGGTGCTTTTTTTCATTTCTGTAGTTTTCCAACTTCCCTGTTGATCACAAGGTTTGCATAGACATTGCTACAGTTTACAGATATTATACTCCAGTCTGGCATTACATTCTATAATCATCTGTAATCAAAATTGTTTCAGATGGTTTAGCAAGGAACATTGAATGCAAGTGCTAAGCATAGGAAGTATGGAGGTCGAGCCTGCTCTTGGGTCTTAAAGCGTAAAACTAATGGTGGTAAGATGGTAATGTGGAGACAACTATACGTTACCTGAGGCTGGTATGATAGAAGCCTAAATTACATTATCACTGTACTGTAGCCTTCACATGTAGCAAATGCTGCTACATGTAAGAAGAGCACAGAGAAATAAAATCAGCTCTGTCAAAAGTGAATTCACAGATGGATCTAAAGGGTATGGGCAGCGTATTGGTACAGTTCTGTTCCTGGTGGTTTCCTTGTTCTGAAGCAGTGCGGTTCTGCTAAGGATTTTAAAATCAAAAGGGTTGTTTTGCTTCAAATTAAACTAAAGTCAGGGAACTTAGATTTTCTTATTTTTAGTCTACTTTTTTCCATAACAATAAAATAAAAATATTAGATAAGTCTTTAAGCATGTAATAAAATGCTGCTGTGGAAAATACACTGTTCAGATGATGCAGGTGTAACTTATTTCTTCTTGTGTATCATCTGGAAAAAGATTGTGTTAAAATTTTAATGGAAAAATATTTTTGAACCTCAGTCTACAGGACCTGTATGCAGAAATAAGGATATAAAGAGAAAAGCTCTGATTCCAGGTTTAAAATAAACTTTTATTTTTAAGATAGAAGCAAATTACGTTTTTGTTTTTCTATAAACCTTAGTGTTACTATACATTTAAAAAAAAAAAAATTAGGAAATCATGTTTGGGCATGCCTGTGAGAAGATAGGATATTGATGGTGTAAAAGAACTGTACCCAAGCTGTCTTCATAGCTATCCTTGGGGAAAACCATTGGAGATGGCTTATTCTAGCAAATGGTTAATTTCTGAAGTGTTCTGGAAAAATGAATGGAAATATTGGCTAGGAGAAGGAAAAAATTAAAGGAGACTTCACCTTCAGGGAGCAAAGTTGAATGGGAATTCTGAAGCTAAGAGAACTCCACTCCTGGCTTCTGCTTGTATAGCATAGGTATTTCATTACTTGGGCTACTGTTCAAAAAATGCCTTGTTCACAGTTTTCAACTCAGCTGCTAAAAGCATGTGGTACATATGGCCAGGGTGTCTGAATGATTTTACAGACAAACATACATCTGGGATAAGTGAAGAAAGCGAAGCTTTTGCAATAGATGGGCTTGTCAGCTTCTATTTGGGAAGGTTAAGATGGGAGAAAAAGTGTTTTGTCTGAAGAGGGAAATAATGCACAATGAGAGTCATCAGCCATTAGAATAATCTCCCCAGGGAAGTGGTGGATTCCCCAACAGTGGGCACTTTTAAGATTCAGCAGGACAGGGTGCTGGGCCATCTTGTCTAGACTGTGCTTTTGCCAACAAAGGTTGGGCCAGATGATCCTTCCAGCCTAGTATTCTATGAATTCCTGCTGAAGATGCCAAGGAAAATTAAGCTAATAGGAATAAGTATGATTGTGTTTTGTGGTGCAGAATGATGACAAGAAATACTCTTGCAGTCTGTGACTGAAGAGCTTAGATACAATTTTCTACTTCTGCAGGTGGCTATAAGCCTTATTCTTTACCTTTCTCTTACACCATCTCTGTATTTAATTTACAGAATTTGAAATATAGCGCTGACTTTAGTGGTGCTGGCATTGATTTGCTACAATTTCAGACAAATACAGCTTAAATGGGTTTCTAACACAGGCTAACACGTTGTTCTATTGATGTGTTAATTAAGCTCTTAATTAGGTGGTGGTAGACTATTACAATATCATGGGATGTGGCAGCATCCCCAAATCATTCCTGGAAAGTTATGTGTTTAAAAAAAGAAGCGGGAGGTATTGTAGGTGGGATGTTCGTTTCCACTAAAAGGGTGATAATGCAGTTTTTTAAAAGCAAACATATTTTGTTTTGCCCTGAATAGATACAGCTTCAGATTTATCCTTTTACTGTGCTTAACATCTTGATTTAGTAATGTAATTCTGAAATGTTTTCTTTTAATACATTTTTTTGTTTATATTTATTTATTGGGTTTTTTTATTCCCTTGCAGTAAGTGTGCTTGCAGTTTAATGGATTTTAATTTCATTTTTTTAAAGACTTTAGAAACTGGAGGTTAGCACCGCTTCATATGGAAGCATCCAAGTACCAAATTCAGCACCCTCCTTGTCAACAGCAGGGGAGACAGGAGTCTGACTCGGGGGCATTTCATTTGCCTATGAAGACAGTGTCTTTTCAATTGAAGGAAACTTATTATTATTGAAAAATCAAAAGGCAATCAGCCTTTTGGTGATAAATTGTCTCACTGCTTCTAGACAACAATTCTTCCAAAGGCAAAGGCACTGATAAAATATTTATGCTGAAAGCTGTAGCAAGCAAAGGGATTGCGAGGTTCTAATTGTAAGGTTGACAAGTCAATTTTTATTTATTTATTTTTAAACTTGAGCAATCTGAAGGTGAAGAATGAGGATCATATGGAATAAATTAGTGAGTTAAGTCAGAGTCAAAAGCTGCTGATACTGTCATTTCACCTACAGTGGCAAATGTGGAAGTTGCAGTGTCAAAGAGTTTTTACAGGTGAATGATGTAACCTGTTCCTGGGCAATAGCACAGAATTTATTTGGTGAATAAACTTAGAGATGTTGAGATGGTAACAGAGAATTATGTTTTTAACACTCTTATTGCCCTGGTCCATAACTACACTTGGATTTTCTTTTTTTTTTTTTTAATCTTTCTGATGTTGTTTCTGTCTGCACAGTGTGATGGTGGGAGCGTTGGCATGGGAAGACACAGCTGCCCTCAAGCTATTTAGACACTGCAGTCTCAGTAGCTGCTCTGTACTAACACTTGTACAACTGATACATCCTAACAGGTGGTACGAATATTGGCTGTCCCAGAAGGAAAAAAAAAAAGCTATTGGAAATAAGATAATAGTGTATCTGTATGGGATCCTTGATTCTCTAATTACCTATTAGTGCTGTGAACTATAATTATTTAACCCACCCCCAGTTTACAATTTGACAACACTGCTATATAAGCCTAGAGTTATAACAACGGATAATTTCAGGCTTCAAAGCTGTCAGGGTAGATGTGTCCAGAAGTCCATTCTGCACTCTGTACTCTCTGTGGTTTTCAGTTACTACACACAGAGGTCATTATTTCCAGCCCTATTGTTCTGCTCTCCACTAGTTTTTCCAGCCTCTGATTTTTTTATAGTAGAGAGTGAGATAAGAGCCAGTAAGGTAAAGTGGGTATGTTTTGCTGGGGGATGGGGTAGGAGGAAAGGCTACAAATCCTTCTAGTAAAACAGAATGCTCTCTTGGTGGCTGCTTTGGGTTTTATTAGTTTACCTGCCTTCAGATGAGTCCTGCAGGTGCTTTGACAAATGGATTGAGAGATTGCCTAGTAAGTTCCTCTTTTTGTAAGTACTTCTGTGTCCTATGTAGATGATTTGTAACTTCCTATGACAAGATGTCTTTGTAAATCACACCAGAGATCCTGGTGCCTTCCAAAGCCACAGTGTGGCTTGGAAGGTAAAAGGAATGAAAGCTGAAGAAAGATGCTGACAGAAAAAGTATTAATAGAATTTCAACACCTTTAATTTTCTAAATGCGTATTGAGGAAAACGATGTCTTTTTACCTTGCTAGTTCTGCGCACTCATGGCAGCATGTGCTGCTTGCACCTGGAGTTGTAAGACCAGTTCTCTCTTCTGCTAAGTACCAGGGTCCTAATTTGAATCTCCTCCTCATAAGTCTCATTACTATTGTGGAATCTCCCTGCACTACTTTTGTTCCTTAAGTGATGCTTCAGACTTCTGAGTTTGGCTTGTCCCAACACCGCCTCTGTCTTGAAAGAGAAGTTCAGGCTTGACACAGGGACTTGAATTATTCACAGCTCCTGTGGATGTGGTAACATATTTGATCTCTCCCAACACAGAGAAAAGATGAAAATTGTGAGGAGATCAAGTTTAAACAAAAAAAAAAAAAACAAAAACAAAAAAAACCCCACACACAACCACCAAAAACCCAAAAAATAACCCCAAAACCAATTACACATGTAATAATCAATTTCATTTTTTAATAATTTAATATACTTTAAAAGCATTTAGTTAACCTTGTATGCAGCTCTGAGATAGGCAAGTTTGTTATTTGTACAGAGGGAAGAAGCAGGGGACATAAAGTTAAGTGTCGTTTCCAAGGCTCAGTCTCAGGACCCAGAAATTCCAGAGTCCCCTGTTTCAGTCCCCTCTCTGTTTATAAGGAGCTTTTTAGTTTTCTGCGAGATCCTGCTGGTTAAAATTTGGGGCAGCTCACACAGGTGAAGGGCACCTTGTTGGTACATGAGCTAAAATGACTTCCCTTTTTTTTTTTTTTCATACTACCAGAGCATGCTTTAAGTCAAATGCAAGATACCTGTCTCCATGCTGGGATAACTGGCTAAGCCTTAGTTTGCTGTGATTTAGTTACAACTGACTGATTCTTCTTTGTGGGAACAACTTCTTAGGGACCTGATGGGTCACATTTGTTTGGACTGAGGAAAAACTGTTTTATAGAACAGATGTTTGGTTTTAATAATCTGTGGAAATGTTTCCTTCTGTATGTAAAATATTCACATGCATATATATTTGTATGTATGTCTAAGGGTGGGAATAGTACTGCCATAACTCACTGTGTGAACTTCTTTGTAGATATCCTTATAATTTCTTCTGAAGTCTGCTATCAAAGCTGCTCTCAGCATTTTAAGATTGACCTATTAAATTATAGCCAAAATGAAGAGTATTTGAATGTCAAAGATACTGACGTTTTTTTCTAGCAGAAAAAAGGTTTAGAAAGTAGGCTTTTCAAGTTCTAAACATCTCTTGCAAATTCTTTTGGTACTTTGTGTTCTGATTTCACATAATGTATTCTGTGCTCCTTTATAGCAATGCTTGATTCTGAAGTCCGACTGAAGAGAGATTATTTCTAAAAGAAAGAGTACATTAAAAAGTTCACTAAAATCTTTGTTTTGTAACTGAGCAGGTTTTTGTGTCCTCCATCTTATTTACACAAATGGTGGCAGGGGGAAGGATATTCTGCTTCTGCTTACTTTCTAGAGGGTCAGCCTGTACTCTGGCTGGCCATTTAGAAATTTCTGTTTTAATTTTGGATCTGTGTCATTTTATCACCTATTCATTTCAGAAAAATTAGGGGTCTTGAGAAATTTTTTATCTGCAGTTACTTTTCCCTATTGGTACAGCAGGGTAATTTTTGATCCCAGTTGGAAAGTATAGGTCTTTCTAAATCAGCTGTATTTTCCTCTGTGTCCTCCAGCTAGGGAAGATGAGTTTTTCTGGCAGATCTGCCATTTCTCCTATTTGTTTTGTACCTTAAGTCTGAAGCTGTGGCTAAAATGCACTAGCACACCCAGGTTCCTTCTCTTGAAAAATGTTGGTGTTGCCTCTTAAAATTCCTGATGGAGAGAAATTAAGAAAGATTGGTAAGTTTTCAGAAATGCTATTTTACCTGCTGGGAAAGTTACAGTGCTTCAGATGATGTAAGTGATAAATACAATCCCAGGCTATCTACAAATTAACAATGACCTTTGATTGACCATGGAAGCACATAAAGTGTTGATAACTGACTCCATACAGAGACAACTTGTAGCCCATTGTATTTAGTAGTGACTGAGGGCTATTATAGTCTGATGGATATTTGGAGGCTTATATTAAAATTAGGTGGCTCTTTTGGGCTAAACTTGGATTGACAGATACCTATATCTCTGTGGGTTGACAGATACCTATATCTCTATAGATTCTTTTATTGGAAAAGGCACAACTCAGCCAGGATTGATGTAAATTGTCTTCATGTTAAGATCATAAATATGGTCATACTTCATTCTTTGGCCAAACCAATTTTTTTTTCCCCTGCTTTTATTTTGTTTGAAATCAGGAATACAAGAGGAGAACTGGTACATATACGAGTTCCATAAAAATATTTCAAAAAATAGATATAGGTGTCTGACTTGATCAGCATTCATTGATGTTAGCCAGAAGGGCCTTTCAGATTCGAATTCCAAATTATTGACCAGATTTTGTATTTAATTTGCTGAGTGTCAGGACAATCTCTAAAGTACTTTAATTTTAAATGGAAATTTCAAATGTCACTGCAGGCCAAATATACAACTAGCACTGATATAAGACCTCTACTTCCTTCTTTGTATACATATGTATACAGGCTTCCAATGCTCTTTCTTCTTTCTCTTATACAGTGTTGGCTAAGGAATGGACTAAGTTCTGTTTTCTGATGATGATAAACACACAGTTGGACACCTGGGGTCTCAGGGCTTCCTTAGATTACTTTTTTTTCCCCTTCTCTTGTGTGAAGCTGAACTAATAAGATTGTCTGTCTTTGCACAAGAGAAGAAAAAGCATTCACGGTTTAAACTTATCAATGTTTTTGTTTCACCAACTTGGGAGGTGACAAAATTTAACAATAAGAGTAGTGGGTTTTTTTCTGAAGCATTTGTTAAAGTAATCAAGACAAGAAAAATATTGAATCATAATTCTGAAAAGACATAGTGGAGCACTGCTTACTTTCTTGATGATCCTTCTTCAGCACTAACAGTGAAAATCTGAAAGCACAAACACAGTCATCTCACCATTTAAATTGACATGTAATTTTATGGAGAAGTTTCTAGATACTTTGAACAACCTATGCTTTTGTTACAAATACTAACTAAAACTATTTCCCATTAAAAGAAATTGTTTTCCAGTGTGTACTTATATCGATTTTACTTGAAATTTTCTTATCTTTTTGTTGTTTAACTCTTTGCTGTAGGTACTGTCTCTTCCTACACAGAAGAGAAAAAGTACTCTGTTAAGTCATTCAGGTTACTGAAGGTGTTTAGGAATAGCAGAATAAAATGCTTTTGAGTTTATTTTTTTAAAAACACCAAACACACAAACAAACCGAAACAAACTAACTCATGTTGACATTTAACAAATCTGTACACACTAAGTGTAATAACTTCAGATTATACTTAACCAATGAGTTAAATTTTCACTTCCACTCCACATTTTCAGTGTCTAGTTTTGTGCTGTGTGGGTATTTCAGTAAGCCAGGAAGATTTATAGTGAAGGGGGGATTGCTAAGGTGGTGAATTTGGGTTTTGAGACAGTTTTGAGACAGTACTAGATCAAAAACATTTCAACCACGTAAATGGTGAACAATCTATTCCAGTTCTAATTTGTTTAAAAGCTCTGAAAGAATAGCTTTGTCCAAAGAAGATTCAGATTGTATTGGGTGCTTCCTGCTTGCTTACAGTCTTTGGTATTCAGGCAAACCTTGTGCTGGAGTGGTGCTTCTGTCTTGCTACAGCATAAAGACCTGTGTGTACTCTGATTAGATGGAAGGATGCACAAGCATATCTTCAGGCTTGATCTATTTCAAACTGGTCCTATGTGGTGTGGCATTAATGAGCTCATGGTATGAGAAGCCCCTGTAAATAAACTGAACATCAACTCGGAAAACTTTTGTTGAAACCCTTAATATAAAACAGAGTAAAGCCACCTCGGTTAGTAGAAGTAAAAATAGCAGTATAGATGACACCACCACAGTATGAGCTCCCTATTGAAGAGAACTGAAAGCCATGTTTGTACTGGATATTTTCTGGATTCTGCCTGAACCTTTACAAATAGGTCACAGCTGGAGTGTTTGCAGAACTTCACATCGTTGGGGCACACTCAACGCTGCCTTTTACTATAGATCCATTTTTCCTTTTGCTGTCTCAAAAGGAACTGGAGTACAGCTCAAAAAGAGCATCTGACTGAAAACACCCAAGTCAAGATAACAGGACAATTAAAACAGGAAGAAAAGGGGTGAAGATAACAGCAGAACTTAAGGAGTCACCAAAGCTTGGTAACCTTTGTAGCCAAGTCTGACCTCTTTACCTTTCAACTCCCCATGTTGTGCTTATATTTTGGGAACATGTTAACTGAGAAAAGAAGAAAAAGCACTAGTCTAAGAATACTAAAATAGCTCAGCAAAATATGGGGTATTGCAGTCCGAATGCTATTTGAACATTGTTTTAAAATGCTAATTTTCCATTTTTTAAATCCTTTTTTTTTCCTAACTAAGCCCAGATATACCCATGAAAAATGACACTTGGCATGTGGTGATTTGAAAATCGCTGTCTGCCCCTTGATGTCTTCATCTGGCAACATCTATATGTTGCCAGGTTGCCATGACAACTAAGTATAGTTGTAATTGCAACCCTGGAAAGGTAATTCTTTCACTCAAAATGTGGCATACATTTAGCCTGTCTGAAGTTTCAACAAACCATCTTTTAATGACAAGTATTTTGAAAGGCCTGAATGAGGTAGTTTCTTTGATGTCAATTTTTTTTATTATCTCATGTAGCTTAACTAGATTTGTTGGCTTTCATTCAGTGGAGTCTGTATTTTTTAACCTTTTTGTGCTTTATTTAAGTTTCAAATATATGGTATCAACTGTGAATCTGAAATTAACATATGAAAGCAAAATACCACATAAAGTGTTCATTTACTTGTATTGGCAGTTTTGGAAGCAGAAGATCTTGATACATTCCTCATACTTAACCGTCCTTTGGGTTAAATCAAATGAGTTTTGTTGCATGGCTGACTATGTTTTCTTAACTTTAAATAAATAAATAAACACCAAGAAAGCACACCCATCAAAACCAAAAAATAACTGCAAGTGTTTTTACTCAGCAGGCCACACAGGCTTTATAGTACCACAAAGACAATCTTAAGAATCAGCAGAACTGCAGTAATTCTAAGACTGATTTGCCTGCCTGTAGGGGGAAAAGAAGAATCAGGGATTAAGTGTTCATAGCTGAGCCTTATTAATCATCTACAATCCTCAGTACTGAGCATTGGCAACCTGTAGCTGCATTTCGCCCTGTTGACAGACTGACCTGTCTTCTCCATCTGTGATGATGTACTCTCTCACCGTCCATTTCCATTGCACAGGGAAAGTAGTATGTCGGTCAACTACACCACTTTGTAGTAGTGGAAAAAGCCACCTTACTTGGATGTTTTGGCTGTCATTTAGGGCTAGAATGTCACAGAATCACAGAATGGTGGGGGTTATTAGGGACCTCTAGAGATCATCTAATCCAACTGCCCTATGAAAGCAGGTTCACCTAGAGCAGGTTGGACAGGAATGCATACATGCGGGTTTTGAATATCTCCACAGAAGGAGACTCCACACCTTCTCTGCGTGGCCTGTTCCAGGGATCTGTCACCCTCAAAGTAAAAGTATTCTTCCTCCTGTTCAGATGGAACTTCCTCTGTTCCAATTTGTGCCCATTGCCCCTTGTTCTGTCACTGGGCACCACTGAAAAGAGTCTGACCCCATCCTCTTGGCTCTCCCCTTTTAGATGTTGATTACCGCTGATGAGATCCTCTCTCAGTCTTCTCTTCTCCAGACTAAGAAGACCCAAATCCCTCAGCCTTTCCTCATTTAAAAAAAAAAAA